>APFE031558885.1:79650-112010 GCA_000404065.3 Pinus taeda
GCCCCTCCTCCTCAACCCCTCCCCCCCCTTCCAGTCACCCTTCCACTTCCAAATCCCCCATCATCACCCCTATAATCCTAAGCAGGCATCAAGCAAACCTAGAGGAACCTATCAAAGAAATGGAGATCGATGGCAAATTGCATGCCCTACTGAACTCGGAAACGCCTCAGGAAGATACCAATCAGGCCCAAAACATGGAGGAAGAACCAGAAAGCATAGATCTACATGGTCTGGACATCATAGAACTGGATCTGTGTTGCCAGAAGAAAGCATATGAAAAAATCTCTGATTCTGACATAGATAAGCTGGAAGTGGTCATCTCCAGAGCGTTTCATCAACACCAGCTCGGTATTCAATCGGGCAGCACCTGGGAAAGCAATCCGAGACCAAAGGGCACTAAAAAAAGAGGAAGGAAGACAGATCTCCAGAGAACAATAGAGATTGGGAAAATCCTGGTAGACTCAGGTAGATATGCGAAGCTGACGAAGTACTACAGCCCCACCCAAAATAGTTAAAATATGAAGCTCGTATCATGGAATGTAAGAGGGCTCAATAGCCCAGGAAAATCCAGAATGTTAAAAAATATGATTAAGATGGAAAAACCCCAGATGTGTTTCCTACAAGAAACAAAATGCAACAGCGACAGGCTGAGCAGAATTCTCTCAAAAGCCTGGCCAGGGTGCAGATCAGTGGCTGTGGATGCTACAGGAGCCTCGGGAAGGCTTGCAATTGCATGGAACTCCCAAACAATTTCGCTCACTGACTTCCACGCCTCTCATCACCTTATACAAGCAGCCTTCCACATCCTTGGAACCAACATCCATGGGAATCTATCCAACGTCTACTTTCTGCAGGACGCTGGGAGTAAAAAGGCGCTCCTCGATACCATAGAAGCGCTAAACAGAAACAGGCAGCATCCACTCTGGATTGCGGCAGGAGATTTCAACATGATAACCAAAATGGAGGACAAGGTAGGAGGTAGATCTCGACTGGAGCCTGAGGTTGATCACTTCAAGAACTTCATACAACATGCCTCTCTCATAGATATGCCATTCTGCAATGGTTCTTTCACCTGGAGCAATCGCAGAGGTGGCAAACACGAGATCGCATCTAAACTAGATCGCTTCCTGATCTCGGATAACGCGGTTCATCTAGGAGGCGACCTTACAGCAGAAATCTTGGCTCACTCAGGATCGGACCACTGGCCAATAGCCCTCCACTGGCAAAGGCCAGGGGATAAGACCAAAAGGCCCTTCAGATTTGAAGGATTTTGGCTAACGCATCTAGCATTCAAGGACTTCATCAAAAATACCTGGGCCTCCTTCATCCCTCCAGAAGGCTCAAAAATGTTCCAGCTTCAGCAAAAACTCCGCTTTCTAAAGAGTCACCTAAAACGCTGGAATCGAGAGACCTTTGGCAACATATTTGAGGCTCAACAGGAGCTCAATGTGGAGCTGAAGGTTCTCCACCAGGAAATCATAAATGCAGGGCATACAGAGGCCACCTTAGATAGAGAACGACACATAACTAACCAGCTCGAAGAAAGAAGGAAGCAAGAGGAAATCTACTGGAGGCAAAAATCTCGGATACGATGGTTAAAGGAAGGGGAGCGTAATACCAAATTCTTCCACCGAACCACAGTGCAGAGGAGGATGCACAGCCAAATTCCATTCATCCTTAACCAACGAGGGGTCAAAGTTGAAGAACATGAGCAAATAGAAGAGGTCCTTCTCAATCACTTTCAGCAGGTACACCAAGAGCAAGCGGTGGATCGGCAAAGGGCGATTGGAAGAATCACCAGCAATATCCCCAAACTGGTAACTGAGCAGCACAACGAAATTCTCATGAGCCCAATTCAAGCCCAGGAGGTCGACGAAGCGATGGCACAGCTCAAGGAAGGTAAGGCCCCCGGATCAGATGGGTTCACTACCACGTTCTTCCATGCTTTTTGGGACATGATTAAAGAGGAGGTCTGGCAAGTTGTAGAGGAGTCCAGAGCCCTACGCTGGCTGCTCCCATCCCTTAACTCCACTTTCATCACCCTCATCCCCAAAGAAGAGAATTCCATAACTCCTGAGAAGTTTAGACCCATAGCCCTCTACAATGTCCTCTATAAAGTCATCTCCAAGGTCATCGCCAACAGATTAAAACCCCTTCTACCCATGCTCATCTCTCCGGAGCAATCGGGCTATGTAGAAGGGAGACATATTATGGATGGCATCATATTAACGCATGAAATCATCCATTCTCTCAAACTTTCCAAGCAAGCTGGAATGTTACTCAAGCTGGACCTCTCCAAAGCCTTCGATAAGCTTAGCTGGTCCTACATCCAACACATGTTGAAAGCCTTCGGATTCTGCCACTCTTGGGTTCGCTGGATCATGAGTTTCATCTCCTCCTCTCATTTTTCCCTTCTTGTCAATGGTCTTCCTTCCCGCCCCTTTAAACCAACCAGAGGCATCAGGCAAGGGGATCCCCTCTCCCCCTTCCTTTTTGTTATTATGGCAGAAGGACTTGACAGGCACATCAAGCAGGCCCTCCATTCAAATCAGCTAAAAGGAATATCCATCCACAACTCCCCAGCCTCCTCCCATCAACAATTTGTCGATGACACTATGCTCTATGGCTATCCCTCTGCTCAAGAAGCATCTCGGCTGAAATCCTTGCTCAATGATTTTTCAGAAGCCTCTGGCACTCATGTCAATAGCTCCAAATCCCAAATCTTTTTCTTCCACACTCCCCCGCCGGTCAAATCTGCCATCACCCGCATTTTGGGCTTCCAAGCAGCTTCCCTCCCCTCCACTTATCTTGGAGCTCCCCTTACAGCCTCGGCTATTAAGCAACCTGCCTGGCGAGTTCTTCTGGAGAAGCTAGATTCTAAACTCAACTTATGGACCCACCGTTCCCTCAATCTTTCCAGTCGAGTTGTGCTAATCAAATCCATACTCCAAGCCATGCCTCTCTATCTTTTCTCTATCCTTGCAGCTCCAAAATGGGTCTTGAAGAAATTAAGAAACATTCAGAGGGATTTTCTATGGGGAAGCTCTGCTACTAATCGCAAGTGGGCTTTAGTGAAATGGGATACTGTATGCAGGCCTAAAATCGAAGGAGGCATTGGGCTCAGAGATCCCGAGAGTAGTAACACCATCATGAATGCAAAAATATGGTGGCAATGGTTAACCAATCCAGAGAAGTTGTGGGCCAACATTTGGACGACCAAATACACCAACAACATGCCCCAAGCTGAGCTCATCAGATTCAAGCCTATCATCAGTGGATCACTTATCTGGAATGCCACTAAGCAACATCATCAGCTCATCCAGAAGCACAACTTCTGGGAAATACGGAATGGGCAAAGCGCCAGATTTTGGATGGATGCATGGAACCAACAGCCCAAACTTTCTAATGTTCTATCTCCAAGGATAATACCGGAAAGACAGGAGCAGCAGCAGGCAACAGTCCAACAATTCTGGGTGTAGGACACGGTAAATGGATTCAGACAATGGCACCCGAGAAACCAAATCACCACAGACGCAAGCGTGCAGGAGGCACTAGTACTAGAACTTGAGTTAAAAAAGAGAAGCATCAGATTGGTGAACAGTGAAGATATTCTCAGATGGGGATACCTCCCCAAAGGAACCTACTCAACGTCTGAAGCATACAATCTCATAGGAGATTCCACCATCAGACAGGACCCTCTGTGGGACCAAATTTGGGGGTTCAAAGCCTGGCCAAAAATTTCTCATTTCCTATGGCTGGTGGGACATAAAAAAATTCTCACTTGGGACAAGCTAAGGAAGCGCAACTTCCATGGGCCCTCAATTTGCCACAATTGCTTTGAAAATGAAGAAACCTTACAGCACCTTCTGGACGCATGCCCAATCGCCAACAAGCTATGGGATCAGGTTGGCTTCAGATGTCAAAGACGATGCAAAGGACCTGGAGACATCATTGACACCATCCGCCACTGGCCAAAATTTCCATATAACTGTGAGATCCTTAACCACTTGTGGAACATCATTCCTGGCATAGTAATATGGAACATATGGAAAGAGAGGAACAGCCGGATCTTCAAAAACCAAAGCTCACCCACAGAAGAAATCTGGAACAGACTGCATTGCAACCTCAAAGAGACCATGCTTCTGAAATCATGGACCATGGAAGACCTCCCTACCAAGGACAGCGAGAAAAACATACTGGACAACTGGAAGCTAGAGCTGCCTCAAGGAAATGCTACCCAGAGGACAACGAGAGGTAATGACAAGGAGGACAGAAAATGGATCGCCCCACCCACTAACTCTTACAAACTAAATTTTGATGGAGCATCTAAAGGCAACCCCGGGCCAGTAGGCTATGGAGGTATCATTCGTGATCACAAGGGCAGTGCCATCCAGATTTACTTCGGTAATATAGGATGGGACACCAACAACTCTGCGGAGTTGGAGGGTCTCTGGCAAGGGCTCCTAGAGGCCAAACGTCAAAATCTTCAACCCCTCATAGTGGAAGGAGACTCCCAGATTATCATCAGCATGGTCACCCGCATTCACAATGGCTCTCAAACCAGGAAAGTTGCTGACAGTTGGAGGCTAGAAGCTAGGCTACACAACATTGCTCAAGAGCTGCACAACCACAGAGCCCTCTCCTTTCACCACTCCAGAAGAGAAGGGAACAAGGTGGCTGATCTCTTAGCTAATATCGGGGTTGAAAGCCACCATCCTTTCCAAGCAGGAAATTTGGACATCATCCCCAACACTCATCAGATTCAGGAATGCAAGAAACTTCTTCAAAGTGACACTGAACCCCCGGTTGCGGGTGATAGCAGGACACAGTGGGCCGAGCCACATGGCTGCCATGTGCTGCCCCATGCGAATTAAATACCACAGAGCCTCGGCCGTCAAAGGCTTAAGATGGCAGGGTGCGAGCTCAACGCATTCAATGCGGAACAGACTGACGGGATGGAGGATTTCAGTAGGCGCTCAGAACCATGGAATGACGATAAATATCCGGCAGAAGATGGCGAAAAGCCGAGGTATTTCGAAATTCTCTGTCACAGTGGTGTCTTGTTGCAGTTGCAGAGGAAGGCCTGCTGCTGGGTGCGGCGCACACCATTACATGAGGCCCTCTGGACCTCTCGACACTCTGACTCAGGGAGGGGCTCAAAGAATTCTGGAAGCTCCTCAGAAAGCAGAGAGGCAGTCTCAGAGGTTCGGGAGGCGAACTCTGAGGACTGGACGGCATTTTCAGGGGCGTTGGGGGCAAATTCAACGGGATTGGCAGCGGAATTGGAGACTCGGGTGGCCAGTTCAGAGAAGAAGAAGAAGAATTGGGAAGCTTTGGGGTCGGAAACAGGGGAACATTGGGACAATTCGAAGGTGGTGGTGGTGGCGGGAAGGTGCGGGCGACGAATTCTGGCTGCGGGGAGGCCAAGAGACTCGCTCCAAGCACGCACAGGTGAAAGAGAATTGCCCATGGCAAGGCTTCGTCATCGGCAGCCTTGCAGGAGGGGTTCTGGTCGTGGTTTGGGCCGTGGTCGTGGTCGTGGAGGGGCAGAGCGGGAGCACCACCATTGCTGCTGCTGCTACTGTTACCAGCGGGCAGGAGTCGCGCCACTCCATGCAGGGCAGTTCCTGGAGGTTGGGGGGGCAAACGAAGAGGGGATAGCCCTCCCGGCGTTCGGCTTAGTGGTTTTCACCCTGGGTAAATCCCGAGACAATCAGAGAATCAGTGCTCATGTATCCGTGCTCTTCACGTAAACTCCGGAGGGTGCTGACGAGGAAACGCCTCTAGGAGGGGAGGATCCACCCCCGACGGGCTCTGGGCAAGTAGGCCCCTTGCCGCCTCCACCAAGTGGGGAAGGAACCTCAGGGAAGGCGATCATGGCCGACACCTCCACCCCCCAGGCAACGAAATCTCCAGACGCAGCCAAGTGGGCTGCCATGTGGGAGGGCATCCCTGAGGGTCAGGGATGGTGCACCATTGTGGAGGAGAAACCTCCTGCGGACGTGTAACCTTCCAGCGCGTGCTCCAGCTGCTGCCATCTTCACTCAGCTCAGGTCCAGAACTCGGTGTCATATGGTTCGGGTTAGAATTCGGTCTGTTCTCCTGTTGTTTTTTATAATTGTCCAGTCCATGTTGGTCATGTTTAGCTTCAGTGTGTCAGTTAATATCAGTCCCCAATTGGTCAATGAAGACAGCCCCTGCGTGGGCTGGATCACTTATGCATAAATCGAGAAGTCTGAGTCTGTTTTGGCATTTTGGAACGGTTTTGTGCCTCAGTCAATCTTTCAGGGGCATTTGGGAAAAATGGTGGATGCTACCCCTGCGCGGGAGCTTTTTGGGTCAGTCTGCTTCACCCATGGCACCACTGGTGGCCATGGACGTCATGTTAATTCCGGCTACTCTGTCTGTAATCTTTCATATGTACATATAATATAAAATTAGCTAGTTTACCGAGAAAAAAAAAATATTGCTTATATATATTAAAAAAAAAAAAAAAAAAAAAAAAAAAATTAAAAACTTTATTTCCGTCCTACTCTAACCCTCAGGTAAACTCAAGTCAGCGGTGGGAAAAATACAAAACATCAAAAAAATATAAAAGATGTAAGACGATGATACCTTCACATGGGCCTCGTACGTATCCACATCTTTTACAGATTTGTGTCGGCATCTTACAGATTTTTCAACAAAACCCACGTCAAATTCCAAGCTCTTTCACCTCCCGGGACCCATCCCATAAAATCAGATGGGCAGTGTCGAGAATCCAAGCGGTTGGTTACACAACATTTAATCACACAGTGGAGAATCAATGCGAGTATCATTGATTTGGCGATGGAAAGAAACTGAATGGCACGCATCTTCAACGATGGAAAGAATGTGATGGGAAGGAATGACACCATATTCTGGCAACATTGTGGGTCCCATCGACATGGAAAGAAAATGCAACGCAATGACGGGCCATGGATGCTGGAAATCTCTTCAATTCTTTCCCTCCACACAATTGGCTGAGAGTTTGAGAGTAATTTCCGTGCACTCTTTATCCCATTACAAAGTAATTCTGGGTTTCTCTCTAAAGTCATCATTCAATTGGAAAACTATGGCAGCTACGACAACACACAGTGGTATTTTAGTGACCAAGTTCTGAGTACAAACACAAACAGTAGCATTGTAGTGGTGATGTGATAATGAACATCATATTCACAATTATTTTCAGTGTTTGGTCATGTTATTTTCCTTTCTCCTTTTCATAATAATAATGTAATTATTATTATTGAAATTCTAGTTATATATTATTATTATTGAAATTCTAGTTTTGGAGGTTAGTGACATTTTTTTAATATAGATTTAACTTTGTAGAGAGGGTGTAGTTTTGTCAATGTTGATTGTAGGTAAGGATACTATCATTGGAAGCAATAAAGTTGCTAGTAGAGGGGTAGGAAACAAATATATGGATTCAAAATTTCTTATTACAAGAGGAATTAGTATAAGTATGATTGAACATGTGTTGATGTGTAGGGGATTTGAATAAGATAGTCTAACTTAGGCGTAGTCTAATTTATAGACGAAATGACATTTTTACGACATTTTTTTTTGGATAATTTCAACCAAAATTTGACAACGATTTTTAAAAACTTGAGTTTAATTTGTTTAATGTGAAGAATTCAAATTCCCTAGGGGGATTTTCAGGGCGATGAATCCATTTATGCATTCAAAAATATATTTTAAACAACAATTTTTTTTTTTTTTCTTGAAATTGTTTCACTTGATTCTGATGAAAAAGTCTATTTTGTCTATAAGTTAGACTAGCGTAGTCTAATTTATAGATGAAATGGATTAGATAATTAAAATTTCAAAAATAAAATAAAAACTTGTTTTAGCGAATAAAATAAATTCAAAACAAGTAATAAATTGCAATTTTTTGTTCACCTTATTAATTTTACCCAAATTAGATCGGAAAATAAACTAGAAGACTTTTCAAAAAATTACACTTAAAAGCAAATCATTTATAATTTAAAAAAAAATCATGAAGTAATAATATTTAAGTTCTTTTATAATATTAGTATTAATTAATGACCAAGATTAAATAAAGTTTTAGATGAAAATCACATCATTTTCCAAAGCGTGTCTTTAATCAATGTTATAGATCATAGAAGCCTAATTTCAGATAATGAGCAAGATATTATGAATTTAAATAATATATTTTATTGTTATTTTTTACGGAATCACAGAATATATAATATTTAAAGTTATTTAATATCTTTCATTTTTTAAAATATTAGCAACAAAGTTGTTCATACTTACAAACAATGCATAATTACAATTAACAAAATACCTCAATTTACCAATCAATAAACTTAAATTGACTAGATTCTAAACCTTAACACTAACTTGAATTCAATATTTTTACTTTAATTTAACTATAGTTAACCCAAGTGACAGAAAATAGCTACTATATAACTTTTGGTAAAAGATATATATATATGTTCAATTTATAAATAATATTTTATAATAGTGATTTCCAAAAAAATATTAATATAAAAAGTTAATTTCATAATTTGCTTTAAATTCAACCAATCGCTTTATGTGCATTAAATATTTATTGATATGTGTGTGGAGTTGTTGAAGTTTTTTAAATTTCAATTAATTTTATAAATTTATAATCTTTTAGTTCATTACATAAAATATTAATTTATTTTTAAATTTTTATATAATAGTAAAATTGTTTAAGTTAGATAAAGGTAGTGCAATTTTATTATCAGATTATTGGGAAATAAAGAGAAGGACATGTATCCTAGGGGATAGTTTAATTGGTCAAGTTCTTTTTGCTAAGTTTCTTGTCAATTGGGAGGTCACAAGGTCAAATCTCTTCGACACCCTTGGGGTTAGGCTCGACCAAAATATCTCTTTTTAGCCCCAAGGGTTAGCTCAACTAGTCGAGTCCCCGTTATTAAGTACCTCGCCGATTCGGAGGTCACAGGGTAAATTCTCCTTGACACCCTTCAGGTTAGGCCTTGCTAGTCTGGCCGATAGGCTTTAAAAGATTCCCTTCGGGGTTGATCTGCCCTGATTTTCCATGGATGTAGCAGCCACCCATGAACTACCTCTAAAAAAAAAGAGAAGATCTTGCAAAACTAGATAATATTAAAAATATTGTTACCCTAAATTTAAACAGAAATTATGAGGAAATAAAGAGTTGGAGGAAAAAGGGAGAAATTGTGGGAAAATAAAGAGTTGGAGGGAAAAGGGAAACTAGGAACTAGGATATTATAAAGAGGTGATCAACCCTAATCTAGAAAACCAAAATTATCTCTGTCCTGTAAAGAATAAAATGATCATTGCCAAGTTTGGAACTAATTTTCATGAGTTTCACAATGAAACTAGACATCGGTCAATTCCCAAAACACCATGGGATAAAGCGTTTTTCACTTGTCAAATCTTATGGACGTTGGTCAATTCCTAAAAACACCATGGGATAAATAGTTTTTCACTATGCAATCTTATGGATGTTCGAAACACCATGAAATGAAAAATTTTGACACCTAAAACACCATGGGATGAAAATTTTTGTCACCTGTACAATCCTATGAAGGTCCAAGATGAAAAACATTTTGTATTAAATTTTCCATCTTATATTCACATTTGATTTAATTTTCCAAATATTTGTCACACTACCAACCTTCTTGAACTTTTAACTCAAAAAAACTATGGTGATCTGGGAACGCTTTTCTCACTTCTTTTTTAGCATAGAAATAATATTTTTAAAATTCTATTTAATCTCTTACCTTCTTAAAGTCATGTAGGCCATATAGGTCTTAATGGACATTAATCATCATCATCATATATTGATTTATTTTGCTATTATTTTCTCATATTTAGTATAAAAACTATTTGTAACAAACCCCTAGTTGATTTTCTATGTAAATAAAATAATACCAAGGTCATGGGATATGTATTCCAAGTGGAATATAGGGTAAAATATAGCGATGGGTATCACTGGTGATTTATTTATGGCTATGGAAATTGGCAAAGGTATTGGCAAAGGCAAAGTGGCAATAATTGGCATTTTATTTATAAAATAAAGGAAAATAGGAGAAAAGGGAGATGAAAGGTCATAGATTTGCATGCGAGGAAACTTGAAGGAAAATGAAGAAAATAAAGGCCTTAATGATAAAAAGGCTTCTGAGGATCAATTCACAACTTTTGGATGGTTAAAATTTTGTCAATTTTTATCTTGGAGCTCTCTTCTATTCTCTCACTCTCTCATACTCTTTCACACTTAGAGTATTCTTTGAGCACTTTGACATACATTGGATTTGGAGAAAAATGCAAGGGAAAGCAAGAAAGTGTAAGGGAATAGGTGGATCAACAACTACAACCAGATTGCCTTGCAGGTAATAGGTTGCATGTACAATGTCCTTATTAATTTATGGATGCATGGTATATGTATGTGATTATCTGGTTAAGTTTTGTCATTGACATGGAGGATTTCCTAGATTGATAGTGGTTTTAGCCTTGCCTTGCCATTTCCTAGATAATAATGGTATTGTGGGTTTTTCCACTTGATTGTTTTATGGTTGGTTCTCATAATTCTTTATGGATGTGGGTTAAAAAAATGCTCTTGAATCCCTGAAACAACTTCGGTTGAGTTACTAGTCATGGAGCCTAGGTTGGGAAAAACACTCTACAACCCTTGGTTCAACACTTGGACTGCATGGGAAGAATGTGTTTTTCATGCATGCATTTATGTTGTTTATGTGTTCGTTATGCATGCATTGTGATAGTCATTGTTGTAGTGGTGTCATCATGTAGAAGTTGATGATGTTGATGTTGAGATAATTGATATTCTGATTTCATTATATATACATATGTTGTCCTAATCCGGATTGATTTTGTAGACGAGATAGCCTCTCTTGAACTTCATTGAGGTATGTTGAGTATGTTTATATTTGGTTATCTAACATAGTATGTTTTTAGGAAGTAGAGGATCAAATATGACTAGAATATGGTGGACTCCAGTTCACGTGATTCTCCCTACATATTAGATGAACAACATGGTGATGAGTACTCCCCTAATATAACAGATACATTGAGAAGTTTGAAAGCAAAGATCAAGAGTTGTAAGGTAGATAATGAAAATATCATTTAGTTATCTAAGTGGATATTGGTGGTCACCCACCTATTCCACCTAGACCTCTAGTCAGTTTCACTTGTTTCCTTTCTTATTCCATCATTTATTATTTCTAGCAGCTTTTCAGGTCCTGAACTTCCCGAGCAGTTTTGACCCCCTAAACTGCGTTTTTTTGAGGTCTGAAGTAGGCCCATAGTTGTAGGTTGCCACAAATCCTATAGTACTTAGAGATACTTTTCCAACAGGATATCATACATGCCAAACAAAGATAATATGACCAAGTTATGACCCTGGGAGTTGGCTACCCAAATAACCCCAATGGGGCCCACAAACTCTTGGCGTTCCATCTCCTGAAGTTAGGTTTTTGGTTGTTTATGGTTTCCCTTATTGTTCAATAATAAATAGTCCCTTGACCCTCATTGTAACACAGTTCATAGGCATGTAGTTGCCACATCTTGTCTTAGAGATAAGCTACCACCGCCCAAGCTATTATATTTCCATTTTGTTTGTAAGCATATTTTAATATTTTGATATTAATGAAATGAAGTGTTATTTATGTTGCATCTTTAAATTTATGGTTATATATGTAATTTTTTACATTCCTTTTTAAGTTCAGATTAGTGGTATTAGAGCGGTCTTCTCTTTCTCTATTTTTCTTTGCATGTCCCCAATGAGGTCAGGGTATAAGGAGTTAGGGCTCGAACTAGTTGAACCTTTGTAAGACCAACCTTGAAAAACCCTAAGACCTCCCGTGGCGGAAGAAAAGAAAGATGAGGGGGTAAGAGATCCTTTCAAAATATTGCTTGAGGAAGCCCTCAAGCGATAGAGGAATGCGATGATGGATAACTTTACCCAGATCCTTCGACGGCTACCCACATGAGACACATCTTCATCCAACAACCACTCCTTTTAAGGTACAATTTAACTTCGATATTCCCATATTTGAGGGCCAGATAGATGCAGATGACATAGATAGATGGTTGAATTTGTTGGAAGGATATTTTTCAGCTCATGACTTTTCTAATCAGTAAAATAGTACTTTTTCACTTCTCAAAGTCACCCCACATGTATGATTGGTGGGAAACCTACTGTGACCAAAAGGATGAGAGGGAATCCTCACTATTTTCAGCTGCACCCACATGGTATTCTTTCTGAGACACCATCAAGGAACAATATTACCTTGTCAGGAGCTATGATGATAAATACATACAGTGGACCACACTACGTCAAGGAAGGGACCAAGATGTCCCAGAGTTCAGAAATGTTTTCCATACCCTCCACACAAAGTTGGGTATCAAGGATTATGCGTGGCATTTGGTATTCAAGTACCACAATTGTATACACAAGTAAATCCAGGACGAGATGGATTTCCTCGACATCTCCTCCCTCAGAATGACATACCGATATGTTTTCAAGATTGAGCAAAAGTTTAAATAGAAGAAGCGAGAATTTGGATCTACAAATCTGAAGCAAGGAAAAGGCACCCCCAAACCACAGAGAAAAGGCAAGAGCCAAGGCGGGGTGACCCAGGAAAACCCATCGAAGCCGCAAGCAAAGAACAACACCATGAAGACAAAGAAGGACGTGGGGAAATGGTGTGAGTTCCATAAGAGCTCCACTCACAACACAAGTGAGTGTCGGACCAAGAAGTCACTAGTGGTCGAGCTGAAGGATTCCAAATTAGATGCATGTTACGACTCTGAGTTAGAACCCGACAAGGAGAATGACAAAGGGAAGTAGATCATTGATGCAGAGCCCAATGTACCCATCGCCACCACCAAGATCCAGAATAATGATCCTGAAAATCCAGGGGAGAGGGAACACCTCTTCCACTCATTGATGTGGGTGAAGGGTTCTCCACTGCAGTTCTTTGTTGACAACAAGAGCCAAGTTCGTGAAGTTGTTGGGCCTACTGATGAAAAATCATCCGCAGTTGTACACCATCAGGGGGATTCACCAAGGACGAGATCTCTGCGTCATCCATCAGTGTTGCCTTCCCTACAACATTAGGCCCTTCACTGATGAGGTATTGTGTCATGTTGCTCCTCTTGAAGTTTGTGATGTATTTTTAGGAAAACCATACTTGTGGAAGAGACATGTTGTATATGATTCTAGACCTCGCTTTATGATTAGTACTTTGGGAAATAAGTTGTACAGGATACGGGAGGTAGCCCCACCTACCACCATCTATTTGATCACTGTAAAGCAATGCAATAAGATCATTTCCCATACCAGGAAATTTTTTCCTTATGATTTTCCCCTAGGGAAGAAGGTGGTTTTGGCCACAACTTCTAGACAGGGCTCCTCTGCACAACAGTAGTAGATGGATAAGATCGTGGAGGAGTACAGGGACATTTTCGCCTCATCTACAGGGGCAACTATGCATTGTCAGGTCAAGCACTCCATCAATATGACCCCGAATGTGCCACTACCCAATGGACAGATCTGTTGATGTTTTATTTTGTATAACGATGAGATCAAGAGGGAGATTCAGAAGTTCTTGTAGAAAGGGAACATCAGGCCAATCTCATCTCCCTATGGGAGCTTGATTATATTAGTACAGAAGAAGGAAGAGACCTGGAGACTCTATATTGGCTATCGGGCACTGAACAAGATCACTTTCCAGTATAGGTACCCAATCCCACAGGTTAATGACATTCTAGACTAGCTCAAGGGGGCCAAATATTTCAGCAAGATTGAGTTGAAGTCCAGTTATCATGAGGTGCCTATCGAACCCTTTGATGTGTGGAAGACGACCCTGAAAGATAAGGAGGGCCTTTTCAAATGGTTTGTCATGCCTTTCGGGTTGACGAATTCCCCCATAACCTTCATGAGATTGATGGAAAAAATCGTGTGACCCTTCACCAATTCATTCTTCACGGTGTATTTGGACAACATCTTGATCTTCATCTAGAGTTGGGAAGAGCACCTCCACCATATTCGATGGGTCCTTCAAATCCTGCGATAATACAAGTTGTGCGCCAATTTAGAGAAATGCACTTTTGGCATGAACTGGGTTCAATATCTGGGGTACATCATTGATGATCAGGGTATGCATGTGGACCAAGCCAAGATACAAGTCACTTGGGATTGGCTAGCCCCAACAACTCAAACAGAGCTCTGTAGCTTTCTGGGTCTTGCCAATTTCTACCGTAAGTTCGTGTTGGGGTTCTCTCATATCACTTGGCCTTTAAGTCAAGTCACCAAGGGTGAAGCGAAAGAATTTCTTTTTTGGTCTCAAACCAAATAGAAGATGTTTTCTGAGTTGAAGCATCACCTCTTCACATTACCAGTTCTACAACAACCATTTGAGATTAAGACAGATGCCTCTGACTATGCTATTGGTGTAGTTCTTACTCAGCACGGGCATCTACTGGCTTGCCACAGTGAGACATTTTCAGAAATAGTATGAAAGTATCTCAGTTAGGACAAAGAAATGAATTCCATTATGCAGGCCTGTCGTCAATGGAAGAATTAAATTCTGGGGAAGGAAACGGTTATCCACATAGACCACCGACCCTTATAGTTCATACAGACATAAGGGAAGTTGCAGAATGATCACCTTAAGAAATGATAAACCTTCCTACAACAATTCCATTTTAACATTAAGTACAAGAAGGGAAGCACCAATAATGTTGCATATTTCCTCAGCCAACCACCAATCATGGCAATGATCTCTATGCCCGACTCTTATGGGCACGAGACTTCGAGGTGGCTGCATGTTTACCAGAGTAATCCAGAATTCGACAACACTTACCAGACACTCTTGGAAGGGAAGCAAGTTCCAAATTTTCACCTTCAATATGCACTATTATGCCACCTGAGACACATCTATGTTCCTTCAAGTGAGCCTACCAAGATGATTTGGAAGGCGCACTAGAGTCGGGTCACTAGACATTTGGAAGTAGAGAAAACAATGGCGATATTGCAGAAGTATTTTTATTGGCCGAAACTTCATCAAGATGTTGGGAAGTACATTGGATCCTGAACTACATGCGCCATTTCCAAACCAACCATCAAGAAGCAAGGCCTATATACTCCTCTACCTACTCCTATTCGGCCTTGGGAATCTATATCCATGGATCACATGTTGGGACTTCCTTCTACTAAGCACGACAATGACTACGTTTTCATGGTCGTCGACATATTCTCTAAGATGGGAATCATGGCGACCTACAAGAAGAGCATCACAACAGAGACCACTGCTCAGTTCTTATTTGAGCGAGTGTGGGTACTCTTTGGGATCCCACATTCCATTGCCTCATATTAGGACAACATATTCCTAAGCACATTTTGGTCAAGTCTCTAGTCGATGTTGGATACAAAACTTACTAAGTCCACAACTTTCCACCCCCAAATTGATGGCCAAACAGAGGTTGTCAACAAGATGCTCGTACACATTTGGCACTTGTACAACTCGAAGCATCCACGCACATGGGATGAACGTCTCCCCTATGTACAACATAGCTACAATATAGCTCTCCACATCTCAACGGGCCACAACCAATTTCAATTAGGGTTGGGATTTCAGCCATTATATCCCATTGATGTGGCCATACCATTTGCATCGACTCAGGGAGATTCGATTCACGTCCAGTCCAAAGCTGACAGGTCTAATAGCTTCATTGAGTGAATTCAACACATCTGCCAGTAGTTCCATGATATATTGGACAGATCCAATGATAAGTACAAGCAATGCCATGATCAACATCGAGTTTCGCACAAGTTCTAGGTGGGCAAAAAAGTTTGGCTACATTTGCAGAAGGAGCACCTTGATGCACCCCACCGCAAGCTTCGCCCACTCTAATATGGGCCATACACCATTACCAAGGTTGTAGGGGACAATGGCTTCAAGCTCAGCATCCCAATGTTCCTTGGTATGCACCTAGTGTTTAATGTAGACCGCCTTCGACCATACTTTCCACCATTGTTGGAAACATACGACATTGCAGAACAACTCCAACCAAGAGAGCTAAACCTAGTTTGCATGGAATAAGCCACAAATGATCAACTCATGGACATGTATATCAAGAGCAATCACCAATAGAGAATATAACTATATTGAGTTGTCAAAGTAGGCCAACTCCTTCACTAGGGCAAGTGGTTCAACAGGGACCAGGGACAACAGAATTTTCCTCACCTCATGGAGGCTCTGCATACAATGGGGACCATTGCTTCATAAGGAGGGAGGACTGATCCAGGTGGATATTGGTGGCCACCCACCTATTTCACCTAGATCTCTATTCGATTTCATTTTTTTCCTTGTTTATTTAAGTATTTACTATTTTTAGTAGCTTTTCGAGCCCTGAAATTCTGGAGCAGTGTTGACCCCCTAAACGAAATTGTTTTGAGGTCTCCAACATGCCTGTAACTATAGTCAAGGGATTTCCAAAAATCAAGTAGTACTTAGAGAGATATTTCCAACAAGGTATCACACACGCCAAGCAAAGATAATATGACCAAGTTACAAACCTAGGAAGTTGGTTTCCCAACTAACCCTAATGGGGCGCACAAAATCTTGGCGTTCCATCTCTTGGGGTTAGGGTTTCGGTTGTTCAGGGTTTTCCTTATTGTTCAATAATAAATAGGCCCTTCATCCTCATCATAACATAATTTAGAGGCATGTAGTCACCACATCTCTTCTCAAAGATAAGCTACCATCGCCCAAGCTAGTTTTTTTTTTCATTATGTTTGTAAGCATATTTCAGTATTTTAATATTAATGAAATGAAGTGTTATTTTTTCTGCATCTGTTATCACCAAAAAATTGATCATCTAGTATAATTTACTAGATTGATCGAAGTATACCATGTAAAACCAATTTTACCCTAGTAAAATTGCTTTCACAGTGAGAAATTACCTAATAAACCACCTTTATTAAGTAATTTATAGTTAAACCCTAGAAGAATAATTAAATAAATCATTATTTATTTGATTTTATTCTAGGAATGATTAATTAAACCATTTTTTTATTATTATTCCTTGTCAAATTTGACCCAATCATGAAAAATAAACAGATAAATCATTATTTTTCTTATTTTTCTCTAAGAATAACTAATTAATCATTAATTAATTACTATTATTTGTTAAGTTTAACTAAATCCCTTAGGAATAATTAAATAAATCATTATTTGTTTATTATTCGTTAACTAATTCCTTGAGATGATAAATAAATCATTTATTTATTTATTATTTCTAAATAAAAGTTTAAATACTTTTTCCCTCGTAAAGAAATATAATAAAATATTCCAAGTGGTAATTCCAAAAATGTGATCAATAATATTTTATTTTTGCTCATTATTCGAGGATAACTCAATATTTTGTTATAAATAGGAGGGTTTTCCATTCATTATTCACTTTTGATTATTTTCATTGTCGCACACCATATTTTTGCTAGGTTTATTATAGAGGAGAGAGACTCTACAAAAGCTGAAGACATTTGAGGATAGCCAAGAACCCATCTCATAGAGGGGGACTGGTAACATTTATATGTTTTCTTCACAGGTGTTATTATTAAATTATTCTTTACATATCTGGTTTCATTGGATGTTTTGGGGTTATTACTCTTTCTTTCACTGTTTAGCTATGATCGTAGCATAGATTAGTATTTTGGCAGGTTTTGTTTCTATCAATAGCTGCGGATCTACAATGTTTAGTAGTCATTTCTATTGTTGAGATTGTTTTTCATCCACAATCTTAAGTAGGTTCTTTTCGTACATTGTTGAGAAGAAAACACTACAACAACATCTCTATATTTATGGTTATATCTATAATTTTTATGTTCTTGTTTAAGTTTGAATCATTTAGTCACATGAAAGACTTGTTAGGGCACAAGAAAAGAAAGCAGAGATTAATGCAGTCATCCTTCAAAATCTATCATATTTTCAGAGACAGGGACCACTTAGGATCAATCATGGATAGGAGGAAAGGACAAATGGGGCATATGGCAGTAGGTATCAATCAAGATATAGGTTTGACAGGGACGGCACAGTCAAAGATCATATGTTCTTAAATACACTTGAAAGGAGGGGTAATGACCGTGGATTTTATTCTAGTCCTAGTTCAAAGAGACAATGTCATCATCACCGCCACTATCCATATAGGAGAAGTGAGAAGAAGTACTTGCGAGAGAAGTTCAAGAAATCAAAGCCTCCTACATTTGATGGATAAATGAAGAAATTAGAAGATGCAGAAGCTTGGTTTCTTGGGACTAATAAGTTCCTTAGACTGCATGATTATTCAAAAAATATGAAAGCCAAGATAGCTACTTTCAGTCTTAAAGGAAAAACAAACATTTGGTGGGAAGATGTGAAGAATGTCAGAGGCATTTGGGAAGAGGAGCTGGCTTAGAGTGAGTTTGAGAAACTTTTTAGGAAGAATTATATTTCTAAAATATACTATGATGACAGGGCAATGAAGCTCTATGAGTTGAAGATGTGATCTATGACCGATGAGGAGTATACTCATAAATTCTTGGAGTTTTTTAGATATGTGCCTTATCTTAAGGAGGAAAAAGCAAAGACAGAGATTCATCAGTGGGTTGCCAGTGTCATTCCAAGACAAAGTTGAGTTTGATGAACCTAGATCGTTGGAGGAAGCCATAAAAATGTTGAAGCATTGTTATGAGCAATCGAAGCGTAAGACTGAGTCTAAACAAGATTGGAAAGGTGATGAGAAGAATAAAGGAAATTGGGCTAAGATGAAAGGAAAACCTCAGGATATAGATGACAAGGTGTAACACCCTTGGTTAAAAATCCATGTAATAAAGTTAATAAAGTAAAAATAATAACCAAGGACATGGGGCACTATTCCAAGCTAAATGTTGGGAAAAAGCATAGTGATGGGGATCACTTGCGATTAATAAATGACTATGGCAATTGGCAAAGGGAATGGAAAGGGATTTGGAAAGGCGTGAGACACTAATTGGAATTTTATTTATGAAAATAATGGAAAATAGGAGAAAAGGAAGTTGAAAGGTCATAGGTTGCATGTGAGGAGGAAATTGAAAATAGAGGCCTCAATGATAAAAAGGCTTCTGAGGATCAATACACAACTTTTGTCGGTGTAACACTTTGTCAGTTTTAGTATGGACATCTCATTTTGTTCTCTCTCTCATACTCTTGGACACTTCGAGTTTTCTTGGAGTACTCTTGGGGGAGTGTGGCACACTTTGGATTTGGAGCAAGAACGAAAAGTAAGAGAAGGAAAGTGCAATTGAACAATGAGATCAACAACTACAATGATTTTTTCTTGTAGGTACTGAGTTGCAAGTATTATTTCCTTACTAGTTTTGACATGAATCGCACGTGCATGTGCTTTCTGGGTTATGATATGTCATTGACATGGATGATTTCCTGGATTGAAAGTGATTTTGCCTAACTATCATGCGGAAAGAGTTATTTTTGCGGACAAACCTAACCTCCCTAGGAGTCTAAGACTCTCTAGTGACAAACAAGACAAACAAGAGCAATCCTTCTCTAAACATACATTATTCTATGAGAAACCAAGTGTTGTTCGATCCTACCTCAAATCCAACGCTTGTTGTAGCAGTCCAGCCTTGCTGATCCAGATGAGCTCCTCCTTCACTTTAAGACCTGCATACACTAACAGTCAAACGATTACATAACACCTGAATATTTCATAAAACAAAGCATATTCATCATATAGACCAAGGAGTACATGAAATAATTCATTAACAACAAATCATTGAGAAGAATGGACTTATTTGTATTAAGGAAACAAAAAAGGAACCATTACAACCTGAGCCTTGGTGTTGTGCAAGCTCCTCCCAGGGTCCAACAAGAGATTTCCTCTACTTTGACAAGCTCACCCACTCCCAATATGGCAACAAGGAAGGATAGTGATCTCTCCTCACAAGTCAACAATGGAAGTCCTAATTCCAGCAGCATTTACCCTTTAGAATGTTCAGCTTTCAACCTCCCCTCCTTTGGCCCAATGCCTGTATTTATAGTGTTCTAGAGGAAGTTATTCAGTTCCAACATCAATGGGATACTCCCTCTTTTGGATGGGGTAGCTCCTCTCTTGATGGGATAAGTTCCTCTATCATAGGGATGCATGAACCATCTGGAGGCGCTCAATACACGTCAAACACTCTTCTAGAAGGCTCTAGAAGTGACCACAAGTAACTTTTTAAAGATGAAACTCGCGCCTTTTGACCTTTACAGGGGTACGCACCCATCCTTTGGCTTACAGAGCGTACAAGTACGCAGATACAGTGTGTTTGGAGTGCGTACACGCAGGTAAGGTAGAGAGAACCTGCGTACCCAGAGATAAACATGTTTTTTAAGTGACTTTCTCTCTTTTTTAAGTTTGACATGAAGAGCAGAGGTATGAGGCTTGACAAGGAGGATAACATGACTATTGATGGAGCCATATTAATTGCAGATAGTCATGGTGACAAATTTCAGTGTAACAAGCCCCTTTTAGCGTAGAGGGAAACAGTTTCAGTTTCTGGGGGTCAGTGGTGCAATCATATCCCCTGCACAGTACATCAAATTCAAATAAAAACGCATCCGGGTCCTCTGATGTAAGACCGTGGAATGTAGGGATATGTTGAAGAGGGATTGCTTTCATAGGCGCATTTGCTGCAGAATCCACTATGGGGTATTGTAATGTAGAGGTTTGAGTGTTTGGCTGGTTTTGAGCCATTAGGTCAAATATATGCCAATAACCTTCTGGGATATCTAGGAGGGTATTCCTAGGTTGAGAGGGAATGGCTTTAACAGGAATAGTTTTAATAGCACTTCCTCTATCTGGGATAATGAGAGTGCCTATTGTCTAAGGAGATTGAGTTTCTTCAAAGATGATTTTTGTAGCACTTCCTTTGTCTGGGCTGTTCAATGGCTGAGTTGTCTCAATAGGAGATCTCGGTTCCTCAGTTTCCCCTGTTTCTCCTCCTCATTCACAAAGATTACTGAAATTCCCTTCCTGCAATAGTTCTGGAGTAGAATTTTCAATTTCTTGAAAGTCCTGCTCTTCAGTTTGACTATGCACCTCAGCAAAGGCTACAGATGGTGAACCTGTGGCCTGAAGGGAACTAGTAGGCTGTTTAGAAATAACTTTCCTAGGTCCTACTGAGGGCTGGGATTTTGATTTCTTGTAGATTTCATCTATGAAGGTTGATTGGCCAAGGGTCACTGGCCCCTTAGCTTTTTTTGGCTTGGGTAGAAGTTTGGAATTTTTTTCTGGCTTTTTCTGCTTAGTCATGCACTCAAATTAACTACTAAATCCTACTTAAACAAACAGTAGCAAATCTGCAGGAAAGCGGGCAGAGGAGCAGGGCTTTTACATGCTCCACACATAGGTTCTTACCTTCCATTTTCAAAACCCAATTCTTCCCTAGCAGTTTCGTACACTACTCTGAGAAAAAGGACAAATGGCTACACTCTTTCCCCAGCAACGGCGCCAAAATGTAGAGCTATAAAAAGGGTCTCTTTCACCTCTAGTTAGATCACATTAATATGTCAATCCAGGAACGTTTTGCTATTTCAAAGAGTGTCTCAGTCTAAGATTATCATTTGCCAGAGTAATTCTAGTAGCATAGTGTTTTAAAATACAAGAGTAAATGGATGCTTCTTTATAGCTTAACTACTTCAAAAGATTAAATCACTCATTCAGAACACTAAGCAATTTATCAGTCAAGGGTTCGGTAGCAATAACCCATCCCTTTGGAAACTGATAGAAAAGGAAATCAGAGAACAAATTAGGGGTCTGGGAGCTGGACAGTAGATGCCAATGCTCACTACATCCTGAGATCATTCTTCACACCAATAACAAGAAATGGAATGACAGATAGAAATGGAATGGCAATGAAATGGAACAGCAAACCTGGAATGGAACAACAAACCTAAAATGGAACAACAAGTCTGAAATGGAACAACAATTCGGAAATAGAATAGCAACTAAGTCTAACAAGCCGTAACATCTTAGTCTATCAAATCAAATGCATTAATCATAATCTACAGGAATCAAATGGCAATCCTTCACTCTTAAGGATGTATTGAATAACACACACAAATGGAACAACACTGATTATTGATACATTATGGAATAGCGCTAAAAACCATATACATGCACAACATACTCAAATAGTAATCTGATCCAGTTATCACCTTAGTTAGAAAGAATACAATTGCATTTTGAGATAGAACAACAATATTCAGGAATCCAATAATCACAAAGAACAGAACTTCCGAGATGAATTCTGTAATGTTAAGGGACAAGTGCACATCACAAAAGCTCTGTAATGGAACAGCAACAATATTCCGTAAAAACTAATAGTATTATATCAACACCTAAAAGAATAGTAATATGATGCAGCGTTAATACAATATTTTTGTCTTTAGAAACCTTAATGAATTAAACATAACAGAGCATGTGATGTAAACTTATAAAACACATCAGATTACCAAAATCAAGTCGATAAGCAAACCATGCATAAACCAAGCGTAACGGTACAAGACCAAGTGTCCTTTAGGGCTGGGCCCTTAGCCTCCAGGGGTACACCACTTGAAGTTATTCCAGACTCAAAGAAGAAATAGTAACCAAGTTTGTATTAAGGCATCAAGTAAAATTACAGTAGAGCAGTTCTTAACAAGACACGATGATCAAAGTTTTGATCTTTAAAAGAAATTACATAAAGGCATAATAACATAACCCTTGACTAATAGTGCTACCCTTTATATAAGGGTGACAACGGAGATATCTAAGTGCAAAAATAGATAAAACAGCGATCCCTCAGGATCAAGGATCTCGAGGGATTCGCCGAACTGTTAGCCCTTAGTCATTTCTTCTCTTTTCTGCGCCGAGCTGATATCTCCGCTTCCTTTCCTGGGCTAATCTGCTTTGATCTTGTTTGCATCCAGTCTCCCGCTGAAGGGACAAAAGTTAACCCGTCTTCGTCTTTTCCTTTAGAACGACAACTTCTTGTTTTTTCTCCTTCCTGCATAAGGAAATGACAATTGTCAGCGTTCTTGTCTTGCATATTAATCTCACATGTTTTATTACAATTATTTATCATTTTCTAAGTTCATGATGCAAAAAGGCTTGTAAGTTCTAATGAGAAGACACCGAAATAATCATCAAAACATACCTTCTTTAGTACTCCACATGCTTCTAACTCCATGGTGGATGATCATATCCGGTTACTTCTTTTTCCTCGCACCCTTACTGGCAACACATCCAAGTGGTACATCGAGTTACCACACACGTCAGTCAATACCTTTGATGCTCTAACGATGGAATTCTTAAAGAGCTACCCATCCGCTATGAAATTGGGACAGAACTCCTTGGTCTTATGAGGAAATCCATGGCATAGACCCTTCTGTTGTCAAGCATGATATCAAGAAGTCTTGAGCGTTCTTTTTATGGTATTTTTCTTTCTCGTTAATCCCTAAAACCCTCGAGTCTCCTTCTTCGGCCTCATTAAAATACCATGAATAAGATCAAGCATTCTTTGTATGGTATTTTTCTTGTTCGTCAATCTGAAAAATCCTCGAGTCTCCTTCTTCGGGCTCGTTAAACTACGACGAAGAGGACTGAGCATTATTTTTATGGTATTTTTCTTGCTCATTAACCCGAAAAACCTCGAGTCTCCTTCTTTGTGCTCATTAAACTACTACAAAGATATGAGCATGTTCTTTCTTGGGACTTTTTCTAGCTCTTGAATTGAAAATTTTGTTGGCTTGTTGGGGCCTGACCTAGGTTCAGAGTTGATTTAGCCAAAAAAATCTCGGTACTACTGGCCCTTTCGGCAATAGTTCATGGAGCGCGGACAGAGGTCTCACACGAAGTAGTATGGGAGGGTGCTAGAACTAGGTTTCCGCACCCTGGAGATGTCTGATGAGTTCAAGTGGTCCGTGGTTCAACCCTGCATGCACGTTGCTATGCAGACTTTCTCATACCTCGCAGCCTGAGAGGCTGCCTTCGCATAGCCCTACTCAGGGGCTGAATGCTCTTATTACCCAAGTCCTTACTAATATTCCAATGTTAGTTGATTATCTTAGTCTACTTGCATGCTTTAAGTTATACTTAATAATACAAACCATTCATATAGGTGCGCGTAGTAAATAAACAGTATATCTGCAATTTATATCAAACATGCAATAACCCAAGAATAGATACACAAAATTAAGATAAAACTTCTCTTTATTATTTTTTCCCTCAGTTATAGACTCGACTCCACCTTGTGCACTCAGCTGCAGGGATTCACGCACTTAGCTACGGATTACTCGGCCTCTACACACTCAGCTACAGAGCTTTCTCCTACCCTACGACCCAAGGCACACTTAGATTCTTGCTCTTCGCTTCTAATTCTTCCTCGCTATGCTTCCATTAGTTCTATTTGTTATCTTTTACACTTAGAGCCTCACTCTATTTATATCCCATGGTTCGCAGACCATGGGTAGGCCAACATTACATTATAAGACTAGGGCAAACAACCTTATGACTCTACCATACATTTCGCGCTCCGTGCCCGCAATTCATGGAGTCTTTACAACAATATCGGGTCAAAACTTGGGCTTTGAGCCCCAAAACATGCCTTGGGGGGATTCCATGCCCAATAGGCCCCCAACACAAACATCGTGACTCACCCTCAAGTCACTCAGTCGGCGTGTCGATCTTGGCGCGGAGTCCCTCCAAGTGTTCTCGAACTGTGCTGAGGTCAGCAACACACTGAGCTACTGCTTACTAGATCTGCTACATCTGCTATTCCGAGACCTTTGTGTCTAAACTGTTTCCATACATCTGTACCGGTGTCTGTTGCATATGTTTCTAGTCCCTCGCCTTTGTCTAACTCCTTTGAGCGCGAAGACTGTGCTTCTGCCGGCTAGTCAGATAGTCGACCCACCCATGTAGGGCTTCAAGTAGCTACCATTCACTTTGCCTGGGAAGGGTTCTCCATTTAGTTTGACTAGCTAGACCGCACCTCCATCGGTGACCTCCTTAACCATGTATGGTCCTAGCCAATGCATTCTGAACTTTCCCGCAATTTTTCAAACTTATTGTCATATAGCAGCACTAAATCATTTACCTTGAAGGTGTGCAACTTAATATGGCGGTCATGCCAGGCCTTTTCACTCTGTTTTTGTACCTGCTAATGAAAACTAGCCAAGAACTGTTCCTCCTCAAGTTCTTCCAATTGCGCGAGCCTTTCCTCTAGAGCTTCATGGTCCATCATCCCTGTGAGCACTGCTATGCGCAAAACTAGGGATGATATATTCCATCAGCATGACAACTTCCATGCCATAAACTAACTGGAAAGGTGTTTGTCCTGTCAGTTTCTTGCACATTGTCCTATAAGCCCATAGCACTGCAGGTACGCGCAGGTCCCAATCGCTTCGCTACGCGTTGCACACTTTGGTCAGCGCAGTCTCCAGTATTTTGTTGAATTCTTCTACTATCCCACTGGCTTGCAGGTGATACAGTGTGCTTTTCTAATGATACACCCGGAACTCTTCTATGAGCGCGTTGATGGTTTCATTTAGGAAATGTGTACTGTGATGACTCATTAAGATTTTCGGACAACCAAATCAAGTCAACACTTGTTCAAAAAAAAACTTTGCAGCTGTAGTGGCTGTGCAGTCTTTGACCGGCTGTGCTTCTGCTCATTGTGTCAGTTGCTCCATTGCAGTGATGATGTAGTGCACACCCGTTTTTCCCTGAGTTTTGATAGGTCTTACGAAGTCGATTGCCCATTTCTCGAACGACTGTAGTGTCATTTGTGGATTCAACGACATCTCATCCCTCTGCGATGGTTTTCCGGTCCTTTGACATATATTGCAAGCCTTACAGTGTGCTTTTGAATCTTGGTGAAAGGTTGGCCACCACAACCCTGCATGAAGAATCTTTTTTGTGGCTGCTTGTCTTGCATAGTGTCCTCCTATAGCACCCCGATGTGCTTTCGTGAGGATCTAACTTTGTTCAAATTTAGGTACGTACCTTCACAATATCTCATCATTTCCCATTTTGTATAGGTGCCACGCGATGACAGAAAAATCCACTGTGCGCACCACCAATTCCTTCTTCTGTTAGATGGAGTATTCCTTTGCGTAGTCCCTGTTGTTAGAAAGTGGATTATATCTTCAAGGTGCCTGTTCGCGACGCGCACAGCAAAGAGTTGTGCATCAGGTAATCCTTCATCCAAACTAGTAGGTTCCTTGCCCATCTCAATACGTGACAAGTGATCTAGTCCTCCATTCAGGTGTCCAGGTTTTACCATGACCTCAAAATCATATTCTTGGAACAATAAGAGCCACCTACAGATGCACCCCCCCAACACAGGCTTATTGACCAAGTACATTAGCATGCAATGGTTTGTATACATCTTGAAATGTCCTCCTAGCAAATAGTGCCAATATTTTTGGAGTGCATATACCATTGCCAACCCCTCGTGCTCGGTTGTGGAATAGTTCTTCTCAGCTTTGGACAATCTATGACTTGCAAACGTGGCAGGGTGATCCAAGCCTTCTATGCCCTCTTGTGTGAGCATTGCTCCCAGTGGAATACACGATGCATTAACATGGACATGAAACTCCACATCCCATTTTGGGAAGACCAGGATTGGATCAGAGGAAAATTTCCCCTTTAGGACATCCAAGATTTGCATGCAATCATCATTCCAGCAAAATGTGACATCCTTTTTCAATAGTTTCTCCATCAGCACGGTGATTTAGGCATAGCTTTTGATGAACTTCTTGTAGTACCCTATGTGTCCCAAGGTAGCGTACAACTGTTTAACACTTCACAGTCCTTCCAAATTTAGGATCACTGCAATCTTCATGGGGTCCACCATCGGTCCCTGTTTGTAGACCACATGTCCCAATAGGTTCCCAAAGGGAATGAGGAATGTGCACTTCTTAAGGTTCAACGCAATCTGGTGTCATCGGCAAGTGTCCAGCATCAAGCATAAGCTAGCTACGTGGTGCTTAACCAATCCAAAGAGAGTCCAATCATCCAAATAGACTTCCAGGAGCTTGTGGATGTATTATTTGAATGCGGCAACAACGATGTGTGAAACGATGGCTGGCGTGTTCTTCAACCCAAATGACATAACGGTGTATTGAAAGTAGCCCCATTCCATTGTGAATGTCGTCTTGCTCCTATCTTCTAGCACGATTTTGATCTGGTTGTACCCTGAGAACCCATCCATGAAAGAGTATGCTTCTTGTCCGCCAACATTTTCCAATACTTCATCTGTGAATGGTGTCATGAATGGGTCGTATACACAGGCATCATTTAACTTCCTGAGGTCCACACATATTCTTATCTCATCCTTCTTTTTCTCCTGCACTACCATAGGGCTCACCCAGTCGGATTCTTCCACTGGCTCAATAATTATCGCTACGAGCATTTTGTCTAGTTCTACACAGACTGTTTCCTTATACTTCGGATTCAAGCAGTAAGGCCTCTATTTGACCGGCTTCGCGTCGAGTTTTAGGGTGATATTCATTATCTCTAAGTCGCCAACAATCCCTTTTAAGTCCATAATCTTGGTCGGGAATAAGACTTGGTACTCGCGGAGTAACTTAGCAACCTTATCCACCATGGCATCATCCCAATAGTCACCGAGCATTGCATACGTTGGTTCAGCCTTCATCCCAATGTTTTCCTGCTTCATTTTTAGCGGCGTAGTGATGTCATAATCTTCAATCAATGGTCCTCGAACCCCGCGACAACCTTCAGTTTTTGGAATGTCAATTTTCCATGGATCCTCATCATCCTCCAAAATATTTACATTGTAACACTCCAACTCGCAGCTCAGCTAGGTTTCCCATTCCGGCTGAAGCACTTCCATTGGCTCCTATGGTATTTTGAAGATAGCTACTTTTACCGCTTGTAGTGCATCATCAACAGTATCCCACCAATGATCTTCAAACGTGAAGGTTAACAAGAATCCTTCACGCAAGATATCCCATTCTCTTGTTCCATGGTGGAGCTCTGTCTCAGTATACCAATTCATAGGTATGATATCCAGGGTATGACAGAACAGATGCACCCATTTAGGTTGTGGCTCTTCGCTGTATACCTCGGTCCATTTCACGAGGTGTGCACGTGGATCTTCCCATCCATCATACCTATCTGTTGGTCACATCCGAGGTTTCCCAAATCATAGGTGCATCATTCTTCTGCAATCTTGCCATTCCTCAAAACTTCTTTGATGTGTACCCCACCATCTTGCGGGCGTTGTGTGTAGTGCCCATTTCAGAGCATCAAAATGCTACTGTTCTGGCACTTCTCTTTCAAAGTTGTTCAAGAAATCATCCACCATTGTCAACCCATCATACATAGGTAGATCTCTTACCTCTATTGCCACACAGTGTAGTGACCTTATCATCATGTTGCAGTATAGCATGGTTACCTCGTGGAGACGGTTCTGCTAGTGTTCTATCTCCTCGTCTAAATCTGAGGTGCAGGAACTTTCACGTTCCCACGAAATCCTGCCATCCGCTATTGGATTCACTTGGTCCTACTCCCGAGTGGTGATCTTGTAGATGCAATCTAGATCATTATCGTTGTCGCAGTTGCACACTGGCTCTGTGTAGCACGATCCTTCCACAGGGTCTAAAGGTACCACTATGCGTAGTGACTTTTTCTCAAAAATCACCTTGCAATTCTTTATATTTATCACTCCATTCATGTCAGTGGCCCAATCTATTTCCAGTAGCACGCGATAGGGATTGTTGTCATCAACAATCTCTATCACTTCGAAATTTGCAAGCACGCTCGCACCTTCGATGTTTACTGTTATTCCCTGCAATCTTCCCATCAGTAATATCTTTTGTTGGTTCACCATTCGCAATTGAATAGGAGACCATTGCAACATGGGCCTTCCCAAGCGCTCCCATGTCTTCTTTGGGACGACGTTCACATCCAATCCTAGATCCAAAATCACTTGATCCATTTCATATTCCCCGATCTGCACAGTCAATCTCATCTCTCTTCCTGTTCACTTTGTGTGCTTTCCAAGCTTCCGAACTACGCATGGTTCTCCTAGCCCAACACATCTATTGATGAGTTCTTGTAGCCCCTTCAGAGCGTTGCTATCGCGCAACAACTTCATGCATGTCTCTAGAAAGGTAGTGAGCATTGATGGGTCCATTTCCAATTCTATTTTGTCTTTAATACCTGAAGTGGAGGCCTCCATGAAGCTCTTCTTAGCTTCCATAAATGTCTCCTTAGCACGCTCCAAATCAAATTCTGGTTCCTTTGTTGGAGCCTTGCGAACCTAGGCACTCTCTTTAGGCTGCTTGCCCTTGTCATCTCCTATCGTGATACTGCTTCAAAGCATGATTTACATTCGGGTCTTCCTCGCATGGCTCAGACCTCACCATTTGTAGGTTCTGAGTCAGGGGAGGTTGGAGTGCTCCTTTATTCCGTAACCTTACTATCAGCATGGGACAGTCCTCTATCTCATGATCAAACTGGGTATGATATAAACATGATGCTCTCATCAGATTTGTACAATCGTGGGCATAATGCCCTAGCCCTCCGCAATTGTAATAGATCAGCTATCCGTGACCCCTCCCTGGTCCCATTCCACCTCGACCTCATCCACGCCCCTGAAATCCAATGTCCACCATCCCTGTGTTTCGATCGAAGGCTCGCGTTTCGGTCTGCACCTTGTAGGTAGGAGTTTGATCCATCATCAGCTCATAACTTCTACAGGTACACTCATTGTGGCCTACTGACCTGCAAAAATTACAGAACAACTGTTGGTA
The DNA here is from genome assembly GCA_000404065.3 of Pinus taeda. Classification (NCBI taxonomy): domain Eukaryota; kingdom Viridiplantae; phylum Streptophyta; class Pinopsida; order Pinales; family Pinaceae; genus Pinus; species Pinus taeda. The sequence continues at coordinate 109,515 of APFE031558885.1, forward strand.
CATCTGTGTATACTTTTGTAATAGGTGGCAGATATCTATACAATGCTTTCCTCCTATCTGACAAATCACACACCATAATGTTGTTGAAAATAATACTGAGAGGGGGGGTTGAATCAGTATTATCTAGACCTTTTACCAAATCTTCCTTATTTATACTCTGAATCATTTTTGCATATCAGTACCATAAAATAATGAGCATCAACAAGAAAAATAGACAGTCACATCAAAGAACACCAGATATAAGGTGGAAACCCAATGTGGGTGAAAACCACCTGCTGCAATATGTCTCTATCTTCTTTCAATTTAGAAACTCCTTTTACAATGGTCTTGTACTGGTGCAGTCCTTTACCAATACGTAGGCTGCAACTTGCAGAGAGCTACAACTCTCTCTCGTTTTCTAGTCTCTCTTGGAAGGGAGCTACAACCCCCTACTTCTTTTCTTACAAGGAACACTTTTCATAAATTTTCAAACTGGATCCATATACATCAAATGATCATCAAGTATAGATAAATTATACAGTCAGCTGCAATAACTAGATCAACAATAATAGAACTGAACCCAGAACACCTTATCAACAGAAAAATTCAGCCAACAGAAGATCTTAAAACAGATACGCAGTTTTTCTTCTTCTGGCCTGCATCGTTACGCACATCACCCTCTGCTTCTCTGCGTACACCCGCAGAGCTCCTTCTTCTATACTGCGTGACCACGCACTGCTCCTTTTACTGATCTGCGTACAGTACGCACCCAATTTTACTATCGCACCGCGTACTGGTCAGTAGGCACGCACCCAGAAGAACAATCGCGCCACGTACTGACACAGCAGGCACACACCCAGAAGAGCAATCGCGCCGCGTACCGACACAGTAGGCACGCACCTGAACCACTGTCGCTCTGCGTACCCACACACTTCTCCTTCGTCACCTCTGTGTACCCACACACTGCCCCTTCGTCGCCTCTGCGTACACACGCACTCCTTCCTTGTCGCCTCTGCGTACCTACGCACTGTTCCTTCATCAGTTTTACGTACCTCTGATTAGGGCTGAAATACAGTCAGATGCTCAGATCTGAACTTGCACTCGAGAGATCACTCTTCACAGATTCGCTTCCAACTTCTCTTCTATAGATCAAGCTTTTAAACCGAGAACCCAGTGATTCAGATCTTAAGATATTCAATTACCCAAAAGATGCTCAAGCCAAATGATCTCCTTTGCTTTATATAGGCAAGATCTTCCTCAAATCATGGACTAATACCACGGGCCAAAACCATGATAATACAATACTGTCGGCTAAATATCATAATAAACCCCACGTGTGTGCGTTTTACTGCCTTGAAGAATGTGCACTGGGGTACGCACCTCATGAATGGGTAATCTGCGTAACTGGACGCGGTCCCTGCACGGCGTACCTGCAGGTACGCACCTCCTGAACTGTTCTCCTGCATACTTCTTTATTTTCATCAAAATGAGAGCCATGCCATGGGTGTTGCCATCAAGTACAACATCTGTAACATATAAGCATACCAGAAACATAATGCCAACAATCTCCCCCTTTGGACTTGATGGCAACCTCAGAAACTTCAGCGACATTCTCCCCCTTTGACATCAAGGGCAAAGGGTTATGCTCCCCCTAAGAACATGCTCCCCCTGAATATGAACCAGATCTGCAAAGAAGAACCATAAACTACCAGACACCATGAAAGAGATAGAGACATATTGCATCTATAGTCAGACCAGCTCCCATGATCTCCTTTTGTACATCCTCCATAATGCCAACAATGCATTATATTCTCCCCCTGAACCTGTGCCGCAACCCAACACATGTACGCATATACCCCAGATGAATCATGCGTACAACCAACAATCAGAAGAGTCTCAACAATAAGATGATGCATCAACAACCCCCAGCTTTTTCTTGAGGTATTCAAAAGTCTCCCTGGGAAATGGTTTGGTGAGAATATCAGCAACTTGTTCCTTAGAAGGAACATACTCCAACTTGACCTTTTGTTCAAGCACTTGTTCCCGGAGAAAATGATACTTGATTGGTATGTGCTTGGTTTTTGAATGCATGACGGGATCCTTTGAGATGCTGATTGCACTTGTGTTATCGCATAAGATAGAGATAGGTGGTGTACAAGTGATTTGAAAATCCTGCAAGGTCTGCATCATCCAAAGGAGTTGAGTGCAACAAGATGTAGCAGCAACATATTCCGCTTCAGCTGTAGATAAGGCAATCGAACTTTGTTTCTTGCTGAACCAAGATACTAATCTGGAACCCATAAAGAATGCACCGCCACTTGTGCTCTTCCTGTCATCCACACTTCCGGCCTAATCTGCATCTCTATAAGCATGAAGTGTGAGATATGTATTTCTAGGATATCATAAGCCATAATTTTGTGTCCCTTGAAGATATTTGAAAATTCTCTTCACTGCCTGAAGATGAGTCTCCTTTGGATTTGCCTGAAATCTTCCGACTATTCCTACTGCATGCATGAT
>APFE031558885.1:120929-149870 GCA_000404065.3 Pinus taeda
TTTTACAATGGTCTTGTACTGGTGCAGTCCTTTACCAGTACGCAGGTTGCAACCTGCAGAGAGCTACAACTCTCTCTCCTTTTCCAGTCTCTCCTGGAAGGGAGCTACAACCCCCTACTTCTTTTCTTACAAGGACCACTTCTCATAAATTTTCAAACTGGATCCATATACATCAAATGATCATCAAGTACAGATAAATTATACAGTCAGCTACAATAACCAGATCAACAATAATAGAACTGAACCCAAAACACCTTATCAATAGAAAAATTCAGCCAACAGAAGATCTTAAAACAGATACACAGTTTTTCTTCTTCTGGCCTGCGTCGTTACGCACATCACCCTCTGCTTCTCTGCGTACACCCGCAGAGCTCCTTCTTCTATACTGCGTGACCACGCACTGCTCCTTTTACTGATCTGCATACAGTACGCACCCAATTTTACTATCGCGCCGCATACTGGTCAGTAGGCACGCACCTAGAAGAACAATCGCGCCGCGTACTGACACAGCAGGCACGCACCCAGAAGAACAATCGCACCGCATACCGACATAGCAGGCACGCACCTGAACCACTGTCGCTCTGCGTACCCACGCACTTCTCCTTCGTCGCCTCTGCGTACCCACGCACTGCCCCTTCGTCGCCTCTGCGTACACACGCACTCCTTCCTTGTCGCCTCTGCATACCTACGCACTGTTCCTTCGTCACTTCTACGTACCTCTGATTAGGGCTGAAATACAGTCAGATGCTCAGATCTGAACTTGCGCTCGAGAGATCACTCTTCACAGATTCGCTTCCAACTTCTCTTCTATAGATCAAGCTTTTAAACCGAGAACCCAATGATTCAAATCTTAAGATATTCAATTACCCAAAAGATGCTCAAGCCAAATGATCTCCTTTGCTTTATATAGGCAAGATCTTCCTCAAATCATGGACTAATACCACGGGCCAAAACCATGATAATACAATACTGTCGGTTAAATATCATAAGAAACCCCACGTGTGCGCGTTTTACTACCTTGAAGAATGTGCACTGGGGTACGCACCTCATGAATGGGTAATCTGCGTAACTGGACGTGGTCCCTGCACGGCATACCTGCGGGTACGCACCTCCTGAACTGTTCTCCTGCGTACTTCTTTATTTTCATCAAAATGAGAGCCATGCCATGGGTGTTGCCATCAAGTACAACATCTGTAACATATAACCATACCAGAAACATAATGCCAACAAATGCAGGCACCGTACTTGGTCCTGCTTGTGCCTCTAGCCTCAATGGCATTGTCCCTCCTCCCGCCAGGTAGTTTGCAAAAACTGGACAATGATCCTTGTCATGTCCCTAGCCTTTGCACTTTATGCACCATACTTTTGTTTAGTCAATTTAGTGTGTCCTAAATTGCTATATAAGTTATCAATCTGAGAGTCGTAAACTGATGAAGTGTAGTGCACTGTATGTGCAAGACAACCCTTTTCTTACTTCATTGTTTTCAATTTTTATTTTGTTTTGGGGTTTTGTTCTTGTTGGTCTCCTAAAGTAATTAATGCAAATGGAAACTCTAGTTTAAATTTTTAAGAATACTTCTAAAGATCAAGTGTGGATGTAAAATTGAAGACAAGGTTTATGCATCTTATGGTAATTTCCAAAATTAGAACTTCAAAGATCTCAAAACATGTTGTCTACAAAATCAAAACTTTGAACAAGAGTGTAAACATGTAGCTACATAATTCAAGCTAAAGATAAAGTACTGAAAATGAGGTTACTATCTCTGTTGTCCATCGTAATTACAGAATTGAAATCTAATAAACTACTGCACTCAAAACCAAAAAGTAAAGAAGCTAAAAACTAGTCACTGATTTCACCCATAATCACAATATTTCGTCAATTAACTTCTAAAATAGGGTTAAGCTAAAGACTCCGGAAATATCATCATATGGCATGAAAGAATGACACTTAAATTATCTAATTTGCACTCTAATGAAAGCAAAGTCAATTAGTTGATCTATAATCACAATATTTCATCAATTAACTTCTAAAATGGGGTTAAGCTAAAGACTCTAGAAATATCATCATATAGCATGAAAGAACTGACATCTAAACTATCTACTTGCAGAATAATGAAAGCAAAATCAATTACTTCACCTATAATCACAATAGCTCGCCAATTAACTTCTAAAACTAGGTTAAGTTAAAGGCTCTAGAGATATCATCATATAGCATGAAGAACTGATATCTAAACTATCTTAAGAAGTAAACAAATCTTCACTAGATAAAAGCATAACAATTGGAATTGAAAACTAAAGTTCAGCAGAGGAAGCAAGTCTCAGATCACCACTTGATGCAAAAATAAATTAAAAAGCTCGAGTATAACCTATTCTGAAATGCACTGATCAGTGTTAGTGGAAAATATAACAAGCTACAAAAACATGTACAAGATTAGAATGATTAAAACCATAAGCAAAACATGAGAAATGTACAGCTCAAATAAGAGAAAATATGCATGAAAAACTATACAAAACAAAAAAAGAACCTCAGCCATGCAGGGGCCCTATGCACAACTTTGGACTAACATGTTGTCACTTCAAACCACGCTTAAACAACCATGTGAAAGATAGAGTTTTTGTATTATGAAACAGAGGATATGTCTCTCGGTTACACAACAGCAAAGTAACACTAAAACAACAGTAACAAGAACTAACTATCTATGTTGCAAATGCCTATATTTATAGAGGAAATAGATAACTATATTTTGGAGAAAATTCTTCAGCAATGGACACGTGAACAGGTCAGAATCCGAAGATTCAACCTCTCGGTTGCCATGAGCAGTAAATCTATGCAAGGTGGATGTTGGATTGCATTATGGAGATGGCCTGTAGGTGGCAAAAATGGATCCATGAGTTCAGGAACGACTTCGGGCTTTTTTACGTGCTGGAATAGAGTCCTAGTTAACACAGGTGTTAGGACTCCATATTGTCTACTTTTGACCTTGTATTTTGTCATTATGTTACCCTCTTTAGCCCATAAGTTGAAACCCTTGATAACATTTTGACCTAACTATTCCAAAGGTATGAAGTAACTCTCCTCATTGCTATATGTTTAATTATTCAACACATATTCATGTTATCTTTATAATTAATCTTTGGAAGTTGACTAAGTCGCTAACAATTGTCGAAACTATTTAAGTCTGCAAAATTATAATTCACAGTTGCTGAAACACTTGAAACAGCAATTGTGCAGTTGCTGCAACACCAGAAACAGCAACTGACTAAAGCGGGTAAAACCTCATTGTGCAATGGATGAAACAGCAATTGGCTAGCGGGAGCAGTAACTGTCTGAAGCTGGCAAAACTATATTTTGTAGATGCCGACACAGCATGATCAACAACTATCCAAAACTGGCAAAACACATTCGTATATGCTGGAACACCAGGAACAGCACAAGAACTTCAAGGGAACAGTTGAGATTCACCAAATCAACAACAATGATGAAACAACCAAGGACAGTACGAGGATCTCAAGGAGACGGTTGAGATTTACCAGCTTTGCAATAGCAAAAGGATCTGATTAACGAAGGATGACAAAGTTACACACTGTTGTAACAGCATGCTGTAACAGGAATTGATTTCCTATTTTTGTACAAAAGGGTAAAACTGAATGAATAATGACAATCTATTGTAATATATGTCTCCTCTATAAAGAGGAGACATCTACATTAGAGAAGGGGGAGAGAACTAGTTGTAACAGGAGTATTGTAGTGCAGAGCAAGTTTGAATCCTTATTGTAATTTGACATTTGGCAGATCAATAAAGCACTGTTCTGAGCATTTTAACTTAGCATTTGTGTTCCGGGGAATCTTGTGAGAGGGACAGGGCCCACCTTCTTCACAAGATTCACCCATTTCTTTTCTGTTAAGTGTGTGTGTGATTTCTGTGTTTCTCTAGCATTGCCTCTGATATTTTCCTTTTGCTGATACTCTGTTTCCTTAATCGATTGGCGCTGTAAAAGAGTGTGTCACTGGTGATTAGGATTTTCAGTGTGCATTGGCAAATTGGTTACAAGGGCAGGTGCTGAACATCCTTACTCTGAGGACAGGGCTCTGGTCCTCTGTTACAACACAACCATCATTTCTTTCTGCAGATTTGTTACCTTTAGTTAACTGTTTTCATTTTATTTATGCAATAGATCATAGCTATTGTAACACAGAGTAAGGGTTTGATAGAAAGTAGATTTGTATATACTACAACCTTTAATGCTTTTAGAATTGAGTGCATACAGTACGAGGTCAACTTTGAAACAAAAGGACTTTCCCGAGTTGACAATCTAATGTGGTACTCGACTGTTTAATTAATAAACGATTCAAGCAGCCAACATTTTGGCGCCATTGCCGGGGAAGGCGACTAGAGATTTTAAAGGCATTAATGATTTTCCTTTAGAATAACAGGTGCATGAGAGGATGCAGGAAAGCCAACTTTACAGGCGGCAAAGGCACATGAGGAGGAAGAAAAACTTTCATTGACGAGATCATTTCAAAAGCCAAGACATCCCAGAGGACAAGTTCCCGAAGGCCTCAGATCTAGCATTCCTCCCAAACAGATCACCAGACGGAGGAAGTACTAGGACCTGAAAGGAAGCTGGAAACACCAAAGCACGTTGAGGAACTGGTAGAAGAACCTGAGGAAACAAAAGATACTGAAGATAGAGCAAGCGATTTAGGAAAAAGACCAATGGAGGATAACAGAGTGGAAGGAAGGGGAGAAAACTCACTCTCCACCCTGGAGTTTCCCATTGGGGATCTCCCAAGAGGAACAACCCCTATGAAGAACATTCCACCTACAACACTACCTAATTTTCATGGGTTATCCTCTGAAGACCCTGATGAGTTCCTCTTTGAATTTGATATACTATGTAGGAGTTATGATTATGTAACTCCTGCTCAGAAATTAAAACTGTTTCCAGCAACATTGAAAGGGAATGCGTTAAGGTGGTTTATGAGCTTAGGAGCTCAGGTAATCACTACTTGGGATCAGATGAAAGAAATTTTTTTGGCCAAATATCAGGATTACTGTCGAACAAGAGAAAGGAAGGAAGAATTGTTTAAAATGGTTCAGAAGGAGGATGAGAATCTGGAGGATTTTGTAGAAACACTGCAGTATAATCTGCAGCGATCTGATCATCTGACTATGAGTAAAGATATTCTAAAGACAATACTGCTAAAAGGGGTACGAGATGACTGCTTGGACATGCTGAATATGCTTGGAAAAGGGGATATTTCCAAAGAACCATTTGATGAGATTGTCAACCTCTGTATGAGATGTTCCAGAGGTGCAGCAAGTGGACTGATGACTGTGAAAAAGCATTTAATGAACTTAAACATCAGTTGTCTACAGCTCCCATTTTGAGAGGACCTAATTGGGCACTTCCCTTTCATATATCCTCTGATGCCTCAGATACTGCAATTGGAGCTGTCTTGGGTCAAGAAGAAAACAGTCTTCCCTATGCCATTTATTTTATTAGCAAAAATATGACCCCCGCTGAACTTAATTATACAGTTACTGAGAAGGAATTCCTAGCAGTAATTTATGCTATCAATAAGTTTCGGCATTATATTACTGGTTACACTACTTTTGTGCATACTGATCACTCAGCCATTAAATATTTAATGAAAAAATCAGTTACAAATGCTCGAGTTACCAGATGGTTATTGTTATTACAGGAATTTGATATCACAATTGTAGATCGACCAGGAAAAGAGAACGTAGTTGCTGATTTTCTTTCTCGGTTAAAAACTAATGAAAATATTCCAGTAGATGATTCTTTTCCTGATGATTCTGTGCAGGGAAACTACCATCACACCTATCGCATAGAGAAAAAAGGAAGATCATTCAGCAAAGTGCTAGGTACAGCTAGATAAGCGGGTGTCTTTTTCACACAGGACTCGATCAGGAGATTCGGAGGTGCATTGGTGAAGATCAAATTTATGATGTATTGAAAGCTTGCCACGATGGCCCTTGTGGAGGGCATTTTTCAGATGAAAGAACAGCACACAAGGTTCTCAGAATGGGTTACTACTGGCCCTCACTCTTCAAGGATGCAAGGAAATATGTTAGGGCCTGCGATAGCTGTCAAAGAATGGGCTGGCCTAATCACAGGGATGAAATGCCACTCAATCCCCAGGTAATTCTTGAATCTTTTGAAAGATGGGCACTAGATTTTATAGGTCCCATTAACCCTCCATCCAATCAAAAAGTTTATATACTAGTATGCACGGATTATATGACTAAGTGGGTAGAAGCTAAGGCACTCCTCAAGGCTAATGAAGAATCAGTATTAACATTTTTATTTGAAGAAATCTTTGTTAGGTTTGGATTGCCTAGGGAACTAGTCACTGATGGGGGACCTCCTTTTAACTCTCATGGCTTCAAAGATACACTTCAAAGATACCATATTAAGCATAAAATGACTACACCTTATCACCCCCAGGCAAATGGGCAAGTGGAAAGCACCAATAAAGTCATAGAAGCCATTTTGACAAAAACAATAAAGGAAAATAGGAGGGACTGGTTTCAAAAGTTGCCTGAAGCACTATGGGCTTATAGAACTACTTGGAGGAACACTACAAGCTTTTCACCTTATGAATTAGTTTTTGGTAAAAATGTTGTTTTCCCTGTGGAGTTTGAAATCAAAACCTTAAGGACGGCTTTAGCTGTTAACCTTGACTTGACTGATGCACAGACAGCTAGGTTGCAGTAGCTTCAGGAATTGGACGAGAAGAGATTGGATGCCATCCATCAAACAACCATGATCCAGCAACAAAGAACCAGGTGGCACAACAAAACCATTAAGAAAAAGCAGTTCCAGAAAGGTAATTGGGCTTTACTGTATGACTCCCGTTTTGAAAATTTTCAAGGTAAATTAAGAACAAGGTGGCTAGGACCTTATGAAGTAGATGTTGTTTTTCCAAATGGAACAGTCAGACTCTTAATGATTGATGATAGTAGAACACCATTATTAGTGAATGGGTATCGACTCCATTTGTATCAACGACCTGTTTCTAAAGAGGATTTCAAAGCTACTTGCATGGCAGACATACATTATGTTTTTTAGGGGAACCTGCTGTCCCTCAAGGCACTTAAATTTCTGTTTATTTATTTATTTTTAGACTAGATTTCTCAACTAATAATCCCTGCCAAGGGTTGCCATGTTACAATTAATTATTTTGTAGATCTTAGTTTCAGAGGGTGGCTGAGAATAAAGATTCCAAAAGAATCACTTTGCAGCTTGGGAACGTTTTTCGGACCATAAATCAGTCTTTCATTATGTCCCGTTGCTGCAACACCAAGTCCCATTGCTACAACACCACTTCCTGTTGCTGCAACACCACTTCCCGTTGCTGCAACACCACTTCCCGTTGCTGCAACACCACTTCCCGTTCCTGCAACACCACTTCCCGTTGCTGCAACACCATTTCCCGTTGCCACAACACCACTTCCCGTTGCTGCAACACCACTTCCCGTTGCTGCAACACCATTTCCCATTGCCGCAACATCACTTCCCACTGCTGCAGCACCAACTCCTGTTACTGCAACACCACTTCCCGATGTTGTAACACCAGTTTCAGTGCTTAACACCAATTTTTCTCATTTTTACTAAGAAAGCACCAATTTCTCCATTTTTTTTATCCCCGAAAAATGAACTATTATTCTGATGGAACATATCATTCTTCATTAAAGGAACCAGCCATGCACTCTGATAATTACATTTCTTCACTACTACTTCCTGTCAGTAATAAAAATCGCATATATTAGACCCTTTGTAATCATTATTGGTCCAGCAAAAGACAAGATAAGACTTTTTGGCGCGCAACTAAAGGTAAATGTAAAGGTACGCATGTTTAAGTGTGGATATTAAATTATATTTAATGTGGAGATGTTGATACGACTACCGAAATCTTTGTACTACCAATCAGATCGTTCAGCCGTAGCTTTGGGGGGATTACCAAAACATTTTAATTATTGCATAACACATCAATCACCGCCATCCCTAGTTCTCGCGGTAGTATCTAAAAGTCAACTCGTCGTGTCATATCCTCATTTGTAACGTTTACTCTGTCTCAAACTCAACAACTCGGCTCTGCATTGTGTATTTTTGCTGAACCAGTAGCTATGGGGGGAAATCTGATTACACATGAACCTGGAACAACAGCACTACTTGAACTCTACCCAGAGGCTTACCAAATTTTCTTGCAAGCAGGATGGGTAGACTATTTTAGAAAACTTCCGGATTTCAATACACAACAAGTTCTGGAGTTTGCATGCAACTTAAGAGAAGGATTTTCCATTGTCCAGGGAGTGCAAATTCCAGTAACAGAAGAAGTCGTAGCCCAAGTTTCCGGGTTACCAACCAATGGCACGCACTGGTTTAGTAGAAAACATCTTATTCTGAATCCGCAACAAGACTTTCTCCTACCAGATGAGCATGTCGAAGCCAAGGGCAGAGGGGTCACACTTCAGTCACTGCTCCCACCATGGCCAAAGGTTGCAGAGTTCGTTAAGCAATATTTGACTTGCGAAGGTCATTACTAGGTAATTTACCAACACGACTTCGTTTTGCTAAATCATTTGAGGCATGGTCAGTTAATAAACATGCCTTATTATCTATTGGGTTGTCTAAAAATATGTCACGTTATACTGTAAAAGCAAAGCATCCACTCCTTTCCCTGAAACATCATCGCTTGGCCCAACTCCTAATAAATAGAGGCTTTGCTCTAAACCACCCACCCCCCCCCCCCCCTCATTAATCCTCTCCAGCAAGCAAAGGAAATTCCCCAACAATCAGAGCAAATATCCCAAGAAATTCCCCAACAATCAGAGCAAATATCCCAGGAAATTCCCCAGCAATCAGAGCAAATATGCTAGGAAATTCCCCAACAATTAGCAACAAAAACACCCCTGCAGAGGACCCCATCCCCCAATGAAGCTCAACCATCCACTCCCATGCTTCATATCTCCACTGATGACTTCGATGATAATACTCCCATCACCTTTCTTAAAAGAAAAAAGCAGCAGAAAAATGAAACTCCACTAAAAAGGAGAAGAACCAGGGCTTCAGTCAAAGCAGCTGCTATTCCCGATAGTTCCCCCATTCTGAAGGAAAGTGGCCGAAAAATAAAAGTTACTGATTTTCCTACTTCTTTACCGAGGCAACAAACATGGTCGTATATAGCAATTAAACCCACTAGCCCCATTATCCCCAGTTCGCCACCCATCATCCTAACACCCTACATTCCAACCATTCTTGAGCATTCCCCTTCCTCACCCTCTGGGGCTGAGATGCAGATCGTTGACAGTTTTGTGACATTATTTTCTGAGACAGCTGTTACACAAGAACCAGCTGCCAAAAAATCCAAAGTAGACACCCAAGGTGATATTGGGCGAGTGGCTGTTACACAAGAACCACCTGTTGCGGATGCAAATGATCAAATGGATGCGGAGCAACGATCCCTTCCTCCACTAGAACCTGCAGTTACACAAGATCTGCCTACCATAGCCTCCCTGCAGGAAGAAATTGAGTTTCTAAAATCTCAAATTAAGGATTATCAGCAGGAGATAATAATGGTTAAAGAACCTATCAAAATGAATACAATCTTCACATCCTAGCACGGGTAGCGTCGGTAACAGAAAAGAGTCAATACAATGAATATATGTGCAGTGAGTGTGGTGAGCTTTACACTCGAGCAGGATACAAGATAGTTCAGGTTCCAATGACTGGAGCTAATCCACAACCTTCTGCTGTTGTAGTCAAAATGGAACAACCTGTTGTTACACAAGAACCAGCAGGTTCTCCAAGAGTTGCAGAAGAAGAAACAGAACAACCTGTTGTTACACAAGAACCAACAAGTTTTCCAAGAGTTGCAGAAGAAGAAACAGAACAACCTGTTGTTACACAAGAACTAGCAGGTTTTCCAAGAGTTACAGAAGAAGAAACAGAACAACCTGTTGTTACACAAGAACCAGCAGGTTTTTCAAGAATTGTAGAGGAGGACATAGAACCACCTCGGCCCACCCAAACTAGTACAGAACAGAAATCTTTTACTGATGCCTATACACAGAATGAACCCCCCTGTGTCAGCAATGCTCACACTCAGACCTCTAGTTTTCAAGAACTAAAGGACACATGGAGAATAGAATATGAGCTTTCACAAGGGAAGGCATTCCAGCAGCAAAAGTCAATCTGGTTCAGCTATGCATACAAAAATTGGGATGCACTTGAACAGTCTCGAGCTCAACATAAAGAAAATAAGAAATTAAAAGCTAGGTTGTCCTATATCTTTGATTTGGTCCAAAAGGTGTTGGCTACAAGAAAACCCTCTTTTAATTATGCAGTATTTTTAAGAGAACGCTTAGCGTTCTTACAAATAAAGGCAATCAGAGATGGAATACCCTACCAAGTTGCTACACCTGATCAATTTATTGAAACATTCATAGAAGCACCAAATAATGATCAAAACTTGCTCTGTGAACTCTATCTTCACAATGAGGCCATGCCTGAAGATAGAGTGATGAATATACTCCCTATTGTTGGTGATATCCAAATAAGAGCCTTCATCTCTTTCCTAGCCAATCAACTTACTTGGAAAAACACTTTTATGTCAGCAACAGACAATGAGCAGAACTGCCTTCTCTGGATTTGAAATGAACCACAGAATGCAGCCACCTTCATTGCACAACATCAACAAAATCTGAGTAAACCAGGGATGGTTGATCACATAAGGGAACTACAAGCAGCAGTCTTGCAGGACTGCCAACATTATGTGAAAACAAAGGGAGCACTGGCCATCAAAGCAAACAATTCATTTTGGGAACATTGTCCGAAAGAGAGACAGGAATATCATCCTTACAATCCCCTCAATCTTCAGGTAGCAATTTCACGCATACCTTATTATGTCAGATGTATGGAACAGTGTGCTGAAAGGTGGATTGGTTACCATTTTCATTTCCCTCTCTTGTGGTTACCTGGTCAGCAATATAAGGCTCATTATAAACTGACCAAAAAGGAGGAGGTGGCAGCATGGAAGCAATTACAGAGTGTCTATGGGTTCAGAAACAGGTCTGATAACACCTTCTTCAGCTACTGTATCAGCAACTTACACTCTTCATCCCAGTATTCCGACTCAGATTCAGAGTAAACGTTGCATGAGGACATGCAAACCTTTCAGTTGGGGGGGATGTTAGGACTCCATATTGTCTACTTTTGACCTTGTATTTTGTCATTATGTTACCCTCTTTAGCCCATAAGTTGAAACCCTTGATAACATTTTGACCTAACTATTCCAAAGGTATGAAGTAACTCTCCTCATTGCTATATGTTTAATTATTCAACACATATTCATGTTATCTTTATAATTAATCTTTGGAAGTTGACTAAGTCGCTGACAATTGTCGAAACTATTTAAGTCTGCAGAATTATAATTCATAGTTGCTGAAACACTTGAAACAGCAACTGTGCAGTTGCTGCAACACCAGAAACAACAACTGACTAAAGCGGGTAAAACCTCATTGTGCAATGGCTAAAACAGCAATTGCCTAGCGGGAGCAGTAACCGTCTGAAGCTGGCAGAACTATATTTTGCAGATGCCGACACAACATGTTCAACAACTGTCCAAAACTGGAGAAACACAGTCGCAGATGTTGGAACACCAGGAACAACACGAGAACTTCAAGGGAACAGTTGAGATTCACCAAATCGACAACAATGATGAAACAACTAAGGACAGTACGAGGATCTCGAGGAGACGGTTGAGATTTACCAGCTTTGCAATAGCAAAAGGATCCGATTAATGAAGGATGACAAAGTTACACACTGTTGTAACAGCATGCTGTAACAAGAATTTATTTCCTATTTTTGTACAAAAGGGTCAAACTGAATAAATAATGACAATGTATTGTAATAGATGTCTCCTCTATAAAGAGGAGACATCTACATTAGAGAAGGGGGAGAGAACTAGTTGTAACAGGAGTATTGTAGTGCAGAGCAAGTCTGAATCCTTATTGTAATTTGACATTTGGCAGATGAATAAAGCACTATTCTGAGCATTTTAACTTAGCATCTATGTTCCGGGGAATCTTGTGAGAGGGACAGGGCCCACCTTCTTCACAATATTCACCCATTTCTTTTCTGTTAAGTGTGTGTGTGATTTCTGTGTTTCTCTAGCATTGCCTCTGATATTTTCCTTTTGCTGATACTTTGTTTCCTTAATCGATTGGCGCTGTAAAAGAGTGTGACACCGGTGATTAGGATTTTCAGTGTGCATTGGCAAATTGGTTACAGGGGCAGGTTCTGAACATCCTTACTCTGAGGACAGGGTCCTGGTCCTCTGTTACAACACAACCATCATTTCTTTCTGCAGATTTGTTACCTTTAGTTAACTGTTTTCATTTTATTTCTGTAATAGATCATAGCTGCTGTAACACAGAATAAGGGTTTGATAGAAAGTATATTTGTCTATACTACAGCCTTTAATTCTTTTATAATTGAGTGCATACAGTACGAGGTCACCTTTGAAACAAAAGGACTTTCCCGGGTTGACAATCTAATGTGGTACTTGACTGTTTAATTAATAAACGATTCGAGCAGCCAACAGCAGGACTCTCTGTTGACCACCCTTTCATTGGTACCTTTCTTCACGAATTCGGTTGAGCAGATAGGACCTCATCCATGTGTGGATCATTTCTGAGTTGCCCATGTGTCTCGTTTCTCCTGCTGACACCTGTAACCCACAGAACAATGGAAACGACTGTGGAATTGTGAGTTAGCTGCGGAAAGTGGCCACATTCTGTAGCTGATAAACAAAACCTAGATCAAATAGCACACACAATGATATAATTTGAAAATCACTCAAATGCACTCTTGAAGTCAACATGTAACAACTTTTGATAGCTTATGAGGCACTGATATGGGAAAATAGAAGAGAAAATGTTTAGGAAAATGTGTAGAAGAGAGGTAGTTCTGGGGCTCAACATACTTCCACACGTGCTTTTGGGCGAGTTGTCTTATCTTGCTTCAAACTCTGCATCTCTAGACACCATTTTTTCAATTGCGCATGGATCTGTTGGACTCCTAGGTTAGGATCTTGTATTGGGGTCTCGTGTAGTCTCATTGCAATCTCCAAAGCTTTGGCCTAAGTGGATAGCTTCTATTGTCACAATGCGATCCTTAGATGTGGCATTAGCGACACTAAAAACCATTTGTGGTGTTGCCCATCTATCAACGTCATGTTGGCTTCACAAATCATACCCTTTAGTCTCTGATCTAGCTCTCAGGGAGTCTCACTAGAAGCATCATGATTTCCTTAAATCCGATAGTCTACTGTGTCTCTAATTTTGGCCTGCTTAATTCCTTGTCTAATGCAGCTTGGATATCCGTGATACCTACATTCAGATTTTCATTGGAATGTTTAATGGTCCACATCAATACGCATTCCTATAGGGCGCTGACCAGCATTACTTTCTTTATGTTGTCATCCGTGACTCCCTGCACTTCTGATACAACCTTTACCATGAACCAAAATTGGTCCAGATCTTTGTTCCCTACTCCTTTGAATACTGGAAACTTTATTGCACTTGCCATATTGAACCGTGGTGGTGGTGGAGATGGTGTGGGCAAATATGGGGGTGAATATGGTGAGACTGGTGGTGGTATAGGTGGAAGTGGCATGTGTGGAATCCACTACCTTATCAAACTAATCACACTTCTTGTTGAAACCTTCATGAGCTCTTCCTTGCTTCCTTGCAAAGGTGAACTCAAAGGGCTAGTTTCCACCTTTGCGCTACTTTCGTTTCTGTAGATCCTCCCACTTCACGTAGCCCCAAACATCAATTTATTCACATAGCCCGTTTTTCACATAGTAGCATCTTAATCCAAGTATTCAAAGATTTAACGTACTTACCTCACAGTCCTTTTAGGAAGTGGCATTCCACCTCGTTGTAGCTGACTGAAGTATATAATGCAAACTTGGTGATAAACCCTGCTAGAATCTGATCGAGCCAATGATCCACAGCACGTGCGATCTTACCTTTCAATGCTTCTAGTCTTTCACCAACTCTGGAGTCCACACAATAGGTTTGTCAAGCCTACACCTTCCCTGACTGTCTACTAACTTCGCAATCCACTCGTACAACTTAGAGGGGAAGGATGCAAAGAAAATTTTATGGATTTCCATATATAAGTAGTGCTCTAATGACTCTTCCTTTGATACTCGCGGATTCCTGTTTTCCTACGCTGCGAACTCGTGAATCTTTCTATCCAACCACTCTTCAATTTCTTTCTTTGTCAAATTCCATTGACACGACATCAGAAATATCTTATTTAGATCTTGGTCCCAACAATGGAACCATTTTTTGGCTTGTTGGGGCCTGACCCAAGTTCAGAGTTGATTTAGCCAAACAAATCCCGATACTACTGGCCCTTTCAGCAATAGTTCGCGGAGTGCAGATTGAGGTCTCACCTAAAGTAGTATGGGAGGGTGCTAGAACCAGGTTTCCACACCCTAGAGATGTCTGATGAGTTCAAGTGGTGCACAGTTTGAACCTACATGCACGTTGCTACGTGCACTTTCCCGTACCTCGCAGCCTGAGAGGCTGCCTTTGCGCATCCCTACTTGAGGGATGAACGATGTTATTACCCAAGTCCTTACTAATATTCCAATGTTAGTTGATTATTTTAGTCTACTTTCATGCTTTAAGTTATACTTAACAATACAAACCATTCATACAGGTGTGCGTAGTAAATAAACAGTATATCTGCAATTTATATCAAACATGCAATAACCCAAGAATAGATACATAGAATTAAGATAAAACTTCTCTTTATATTTTCTCCCTTGGTTACAGACTCAACTCTGCCCTGCACACTCAGCTGTAGGGGTCCACGCACTCAGTTGCGGACTACTAGGCCTCTGCGCACTCAGTTGTAGAGCCTTCTCCTACCCTACGACCCAAGACACACTTAGACACTTAGACTCTTACTCTTCGCTTCTACTTCTTACTCGCTATGCTTCCATCAGTTCTATTTGTTATCTTTTACACTTAGAGCCTTGCTCTATTTATACAATCCCATGGTCCACCGACCATGGGTAGGCCAACATTACATTACAAGACTAGGGCAGACAACTTTGTGACTCTACCATACATTTCGTGCTCCGCACCCACAATTCGCAGAGTCTTTACAACAATATCAGGTCAAAACTTGGGCTTTGACCCCTAAAACATGCCTTGGGGGGATTCCATGCCCAACAAAATCCCCAAGTTTTTCATCATTGGACTCGTTAAACACATAGAATGATGGTCCGAGAAACTCTTCTTCGCTCTTTTTCTAGCTCATTAAATTGAAAAAGATCATTAGAGCATTCCTTTTAGGCTCTTTTCTCGCTCATTAAACTGAAAAAATCCCGAGTTTTTTCTTTAGGCTCGTTAAAAAATTATAAAGATAACCTGAGCATTCTTTTAGGTACTTTTCTCGCTCATTAAACTAAAAAATCCCGAATTTTTTTCACCGGGCTCATTAAAAATCTACAGCAACAACAAGAGAACTTGCTTTTTTGGGACCACTTCTTGCTCTTAAATCGAAAAATCCCCAAGTTTTTCCCTTATTTAGGCTCGTTAAATCTACGAAGAAGGAATATGCAGTTCTTTTTACCTCTTTTTCCTTGCTCACTAAACTGAAAAAGATACCTTGAGTTGACTCGTTAAAATTCGATGAAGGTATTGATTTTGTCATCGCGTGACTCATTAAAAATTCACGACGAATATCGAGTTTAGTCCATCTCCTCGTACTCATAACAAAATGAGGTTAACATCTATTGAGCATAGGTTTCTCTTTATTCGGACTCAATAGATTAACTCACGGAAAAGTAACCGATCTGGGTATACTATTAAACTTTTCTTGCACCCAGTTAAAAACTATGAAAAAGGGACCACCTTGGAGTCATTCTTTACGATCTTTTCAGACTTTCTAAATATTAAAAGACCACCGAGTTGTCTCGTTTGGACTCATTAAATTAAACAGATGAGGTATAGAGTTACTCTTTCTACGATCCTTTTCAGGCTCTTAAAACATGAAAAGCTCGATGAGTTTGCCTATTTGGACTTATTAAACTAATCAAATAGGGCATAGAGTCGCTCTTTTTGCAATCCTTTTTAGACACTTAAAATATGAAAAGATCAATGAGTTTACCCGTCTGGACTCACTAAACTAATTAGACGGGGAAAGTGGACAATACAACTGTGTTCAGTATTTGAAAGCATGGTTTGGCAGCAGCTGTTCCATTGAACATGGCACTCCCTCAGATAAACATTCCTTGTGATGGCCTCTCAATATGAATCTTACCATCATATGAGTTTAGCCTAAATACCTCGATGTTCTTACATCTCTGTATCCTAACACTCTTTAGTGTTCATGAGTCTAGTGTTGCATGGTTAAAACCATTGTCGTTCCTTCTATTGTTCAAAGGCTAACCTTTTGTTTCCTCCATCAACCCATCAAGCATATCCTTTCATCATGCCCTCTATCGTTTTGACCCAATGCTCAAAGATTCCTCAAAAAACAAATCATTCTTGTCCCATTTCATGTCGACTGATGTAGGACACATTATTGTCTACCTTTCGATAGGTATCTTCCCATCGACTTCAATACTCTATCTAGGAAGACAACCTAGAAACACATTCGGTGCCTTGGTACTTACAGACATTAGTGGCAGGTCACCTTGTGTTTGATTAGGGGTTCTCATTATTGGCTCATGGTTAAGCGATTCTACGATTGTTCAATGACAAAAACAATTTTCACACTCGCTAGATTGTACTGTGCATCTTGGATACCATCACCATTATTGGTGACCTTCCTCGCATCTGCTAATGGTATCCATTATTGACTGGTAATCAGAAAATTTCATGCATGTTTGACATCAATGCATATATTCACATGCATCGATCTATGGTGTTCAGTGAACCGGAAATCAAGGCCTTGGGTAGAGGTTTGCATCACTCAGCCTTGTTTCCTCTCCCAAGTTGTGTATATTGTTTTTTAGAGACAACTCATCAAAATGATCCTATTAGGACACTAATTCCACATTGTGCTTATCGGTGACCAACATCTTCATATCTCTCTTATGAGAAAATCACTATGACATAACTACTGAGCGTGGGAATGCCCGACTTAGGACATGATTTTAGTTGTTTTATATATATGTGTTCTATCAGGTTTCTTGTACCACCCGAAGCTCCGATCCTCTCTCTCTTTTTGTCAAAGAAGAAAAATAATAGTTAAGTAAAGTATTTCAGCCATCGTCGTAGCCTTTGATCTCACACTTTAGGGGGCATTTGTTATATAGCAAAATTATCTCCTCATCAGCTTAGATGGGAAAGACATGATGGTTGAAGCAATGACCAAGTTCACAAGCCTTCTTTCCACGTTAACGTTGCCTATACACTGACAACATGCTTTATAAAGCTTCTTTGTAAGCCTAAGGGAGTGTTAGTGACCCCACTAACTCTACTTGTTAGTTTGGGGACAGTGTTAGTGAACCCTAATGAGGATCTAATGCTCAAAGCAGTGAATTGACTAAGAAGTATCCCTACATTATCTCCTAAATCTACTCAGAAAAGCAAGGAAACATCAAAGTTTGACCTATTTGAGGGATTTCTAATCCTAATGAAGAAGGAAAATGGGAAAGAACTCAAAATAATGGCAACATCATTGCTTTTACCTAAGGAACTCATGGAGAAACTTGGAAACCCTAACCTCGAATGATACGTAAGCAAAGCTAGGGCTATTTTGATGGAGGTCGGATCATTTGAAAGGATAGCTTACTTGATTGTCGAGCATAGTCTCAAATCTAAGCATAAGAAATTGGTAAGAAGGGAGAGAGAGAGAGGAGCTAGAGGCGTAAGGGAAGATTGATGCAACAGATGGTTGTAATCACTCTTCCGACATTAATATAGAATTGCAGTTGTACTGTCTACTCTGTGGTGTTGGTACTATCATTCATTTAGCTATTTTTCCAATACCTTTTAGCATGAGTAGCTTAGTTATGTGTAACTAGATGTCTTTTATATATTCATGTATTAATTATCAAAGTTTTATGTTGTGATTATGCTTGTCTCTTCTACGTGCAGGACTTGATCTGGAGTCGGCTCAGGGGACTTCCACCTAGTTGCAATGTGCTCTCTAGCAAATCTACATGGAGGCTTGAGGTAATGAATCAATTTTTCTTTGATAGTTAGTTATTGAGCATGGACATGCATGTAGCTTTGTGATAGCTTCAGATAATCTTACAGTCTACCGAGGGTCCTGAGAAGACCCTTGAGGATATCTTCATTCTCCATACACCATACATTTTATCCTATAGAAATCTTCGTTCAGGATATCATCAAATTAGAATGAGGACTGAAGACATTCCAAAAATAACATTTAGAACTCATGAGGGTCATTATGAATTTTTGGTCATGCCTTTTGGCCTTACCAATTCACCTTCTACATTTCAAGTTTGATGAATTCCATTTTCAAACCATTTCTTAGAAAATTTGTGTTAGTATTTTTTCATGATATACTAATCTACAACAAGTCTTGGAAGGATCATGTTCAACATGTTGACAGGGTGCTCAAACTATTGGAGGAGAAACAATTATATGCAAAAAGCTCCAAATGTTTCTTTGGAGTATAAGAGGTGGAATATTTGGGTCATATTGTATATCATGAAGGTGTTAAGGTAGACCCTAACAAAATTAAAACCGTTAAGGAATGGAAAATCCCCACATCCATAAAGCACCTACGAGGATTTCTCGGGTTGACAGGGTGTTATCACAAATTTGTTAAGAATTATGGGAGAATAGCAGCACCTCTAACAACATTATTGAGGAAAGATGCATTTTCATGGACTCCAGAACCAACGAAGGCCTTTGAAGCTACATCGAACATCACAAAAACCTTTATTGTGGAATGTGATGCCTCAGGAAATGGAATTGGTGTCATTTTAATGCAAGAAGAAAGACCCATTACTTTCGAAAGTCGTCCAATCAAAGGAAAGTATTTACACAAAGCTATTTATGAGAAGGAAATGTTGGCAATACTACATGCACTTAAGAAATGGCGACCCTACCTAATGGGAAGACACTTGAAGGTAAAAATGGATCACGATAGTATTAAATACTTTTTAGAACAAAGATAATCTTCAGAAGAGTAGAAAAAATGGGTCACAAAGATGTTGGGTTATGACTTTAAAATCATGTACAAAAAAGGGAAGCAAAATGTTGTGGTGGATGCACTCTTAAGAAAGGATGAGGATGTGGAAGCATTTCTTTGCGCCATTTCTATTATCCGACCATATTGGATAAACGAAGCAAGGGACGAATGGGAGAATGACGAAGAACTGTGGGCACTCATTCAAAAGTTACAACAAGATCCCAGTACATCTGATACATTTAGCTGGAAAAAATGATTCGTTATGGTACAAAGATCGGTTATACCTATATAAGAATTCCCAACTCAAACAAAAGATTCTTAGGGAATTGCACACCTCTCCCTTAGGAGGGCATTCAGGATTTCTAAAAATTTACCATAGGGTTAAGAAGAATTTTTTTTTGGATGGCCTTAAATTGGATATTCAAAAGTTTGTGGCAGAATGTTTGGTTTGCCAACAATATAAAGTTGAAACAATTAAGAGCCCAGGTCTATTACAACATTTATCCATTCCAATCCAACGTTGGGAGGAGGTTTCAATGGATTTTATCAAAAGTTTACCCAAGTCTGAAGGAAAGAGTGTTATCATGGTGGTAATTGACAGACTTACCAAGTATGCACATTTTTGTGCATTATCTCATCCATTTAAAGTGAGTACAGTTTCTACTGCATTTATGGAAACAATTTAAAAGCTACATGGAAACCCAAAGATTATTGTAAGTGATACAGATCCCACTTTCACTGGAAATTTTTGGACATAATTATTTTCATGTCTTGGTACTCAGTTAGCTCATAGCTCATCTTATCATCCTCAATCTGATGGGCAAACATAGATAGTAAACAAATGTTTGGAAGGATATATTCATTGCTTTGTATCTGATAAACGGACACAATGGGTCAAAGGGTTGCCTTTGGCTAAATGGTGGTATAATACTTCCTTCCATACTACAAAAAAAATCACCCCATTTATGGCACTTTATGGATATCATCCAGCATCCATCACATCATATTTAAGAGAAACTTCTAAGGTTCAAGCAGTGGAAGATCACATCGAACATCAACAACAAGTTCTCCAACTCTTAAAGGATAACCTCACCTTGGCACATAATAGAATGAAATAACAGTCAGATCAACATCGCAGCGAAAGAATTTTTTATGTAGGTAATTGGGTATTCCTATGGCTACAACCATATAAAAAAATGTCTCTCAAGCAAGATAAGAAGGATAATAAATTATCACTAAAGTATTATGGTCCATACAAGGTGTTGCAAAAGATAGGTATTATGGCATACAAATTGGAGCTTCCTGCAGCTTCCTGAGTGCACCTAGTTTTCCATGTGTCATGCTTAAAGAAGGTTATAGGTGACAAGATCCCAGTTCAAACAATATTGCCAAAACTTGATGAGGAAGGAAAAATCATATTGGAACTTGAAGTAGTCAAAGAAACAAGAAATCAACAGCTACGAAATTAATCAATTTCAGAGTATCTCATCAAGTGGAAGAACTTACCCATTGAAGATTCCACATGGGAGGATGAGAATTTTATACAGAAGCATCCAGAACTACTCAAGCATTGAGGAAAACACTTTTTTGAATGAGAGGGGCATGTTAGGTCCCTATAATACTAGTGGTTCCCGCATTACTATTGTCATTATATCCCTTATTGTTATTGTTGTGCCCCTATTGTCCCCATATTGTTATTATTGTGCCCCATAGAAGCCCACTATTGTTATTTTTGTGCCCTTATATTAATATTGTTAGGTCAGGTTTGGTTATATTATGACCCCTTACACTCCTCTATATGGAAAGGAGGTCTTTTCATTTGTATCATCCAAGAATTGTTCATTTGTGTAATGTAAAGGAGGTTGCCCCCTCGACACGTGTTAGGAGGTTGCATTATTATCAGGATACGTGTCACCTAGATTTTCCCCCTTTCGGCCCCTCAAAATGCCAAAACCTCTTGCCACGTGTCCTGCCATAGTGCCACATCATGTTGATGTCAAATTCCACTGTAGCTTTATCGGAGCCAATAATATGATGCCACATGTCTTTATCGAATCCAATCATATGTTGCCACATGTAGCTTATCAGAACCAATCATATGCTGCCATGTGTCCTGCTAAAGGAAAGATAAAAGGGATAGTCCACCTTTGGTTTCGTGATGAAATCCTTTGTTAATCCTTATCGGTGCTCCCTAGTGGTTTTTAATGATATCAAAACTTTTAACAATATCACAACTTTACAAACGTTTACACTTATAGAATTTCTGATCCTCTGATTGTCGATGTTCCAATCTCCCTTGTTGGCTTGAGGGGGAGAAGGACTAAGGTTCATAGTTAGTTGTGCTAACCAACAAAAACCTACACTATTGGCCCTTTCAGAAACAACCCACGTATCAACATGTCATCAATTGGGATAAGCCCTACCATCCATAGACACCCATCATGGACACGTGCCAACAACTAGCACACAAAAATGTTATTAATAATGTTGCGGCTAAAATGTGGGACATGCAACATATTGAGCAACCCTGCGCACTCAATATCAGCCGCCTACTTCATCAGTTCAAGTCTTGTAACGACCGCCTCCTCAGAGTAGACCATCTTTAGGTACTTGTTGGGCTCTAACTGGGGAAATTTCTCATGGTCGCCCAAATCCAAATCTTCCATCTTCATAAATGGTACCCAGGCCAACAAGTCACCCTCAATAATTACTTCCTCCGGCAACAACGACGTTAATACCTTGAATTCCACAGAGTCGGGGTTCTTAGTTACTTTGGCGGTCAGTTTCCGTGGTGGTATATACAGTGGCAGCTGAGAAATTGGCTTCGTGCCTTCTGCGCTGATATCCTCAATCCCTAGATTCATTTCTTCTTCATCCAAGTCTTGAGGTTCCATAGGCTTCTTGTTTTTATCCATTCTTCCCTTCTTCCTCTACTCAGTTGGGATCTTCTACGATGATCGCCAAACCAGGGGTTATTGTGGCTTTTTCTGCTTTTTCTCTCCTGCTGTGAAGGCAATAGGATTTTGTCTCAGTGACCTGGGTGTTGTAGTAGGGGTGGGTGGTTTCGCTTAAATAATTATTTCTCAACCTCTACCCAACTCAGGTGACGAAACATGCAACAATACACTCGGCTCTTTAAGCACAACAACACATAACAATTTCTCAAGAAGCAAAGTGTCCAAGCTTGGAGTGGGTTACGATATTTATAATTTGATTTGAATTCAAACTGTCCATTCCCCCACAAATATTCCTCATAAATGAGATTTTGGCAGCAGATTTTCCCAAATTTGCACCTTAAATACACTTCTCCAACTCCTTTTAATAGAAAAATCATTGTTAAATCAATTGTAGTTGTTCCAAAAGTCAATTTTTGGGTAGGTTGTGCAACAATCCTCCTTTTGGTGTAGCTACCTCATTGCAACTTTCACCTGTGCAATCTTCCATAATATTGCGCAACCTTCCTTCTTTGAGAAAATTCTACCTTGGTAGAGTAGTTTATAGTCCTGCGCTTTATTTCAACTACGAGAAGCATTAAGACTTTCCTGTGTCCATGTAGTCATCGCGCATGGGTGGGATCATCCCTAAAAACATTCAATGTGCTCCCATTAATCCTGCTAGGAAATGCTTCCCCATTCAGTTTCGTGAGCTGAACTATGCCACCATCTGAAATGTCCTTAATTACATACGGGCCTAGCGAGTGCATCTGACACTTCCCTGGAAATTTGGTAAACTTGTTGTTATACATCAAGACCAAATCGCCACTTTTGAACGTGATCTGCTTGATGTGACGATTATGCCATGCCTTTTCTCTAGCCTTCTGTACCTGTTGATGAAAACCATCCAAGAATTTGTCTTCTTCTAATGCCAGCAGTTGTGCTAAGCGTTCCTCCATGACGTCGTGATCTTCCATCTCGGTTACTATTGCGATCCTTGAGGGGGCTTGGACCTAGGTTTAGAGTTAGATGCGCTAACCAACAAAACCCTACACTACGGGCACTTTTGAAAAAAAAACCCACGTAGCGCAGGCTGCAGTCTTACCCGAGGCAATATTGGGGGATGCTAGAACTAGGCTTCTACATCTAGAAGGCTATGTGATGTGGTTAAGGTGGTTTTCTGCAGCTTCAAATCAGATCTGACCTTCGTGAACCCTTATTCATGAACTTAAGTGATTTTTAGTTAAACGGAGTTATGAACTTCGTGTAAACATCTAATCATGCATAAAATAACATATAACAATAGATACAGATATTTGTGAACTACTTCAGATAAAATACAGATAAATTTCATTCGGTTGCGTGTAAATACAGAAAATATACAAGTGTATAAAAATAGACACATAATTGCTTCAAATATCTTTTATTACTTTAGTTCTTCTTAATACAAACTTTCCAGACCCTGCGCACACAGCTACAGGGGCCCATGCACGCAGCTGCAAGTGCCTTCCCCTTCGCTCGAATACATAAAGAACTACAATTATAGACTTAGAAAAATCTCATCCATCAAGTTGATTGATTCCCTTAGACTCACTAAGACACCTTTTTATACTCTTTTTTATTACAATACCACGGTCCGCAAACCATGGGTGAATCTTAAGAAAATACCAAAATGTAAGGGTTTTTGACCTTCCTAAAACCCCTTGACTCATATTTGACCTACGCTACTCATGCTCCACTCATCAAAATGTAGAGACTTATAATATTTTAACCAAATTGACCCAGGTGACCCCGTCCCAACAGCCCCCCAACACAATTATGTGATTCGTCCTCGAGTCACTCTGCTGGTACGCTTTGGATATTTGCTTTCAGGTTGGTGAACAAATACTTCACTGGCTGAAGTGCCTCCGTGCATTGAACTGCTGCCTATCAAACTTCTTCAACCAAATTTTCCGTAGTTGGCCCTTTTTTTCCTAAGCCAATGGTTCACTACATCTACTACATACTCTTAAGTGTGCCTTCCACAGTCAGCGAGAGCTACCCTGCTTCTTCTTCCCAAGGTTTCATCCATGTAGTGATAATCTACATCTTCTTCTACCACTCCTTGATCTGTCCTTGCAGGGATGTCCCCTCTTTCAACTGCGCAAACTGTTGCACAAGGGCTAAGCTGCGCATCATTGTCTTTATCTCGTCATATGGTAGCTACTTATCCCGGATGGCTACTTCAATATTTTTCACCTGTGGGTCCTATTACAGCGAGGCCCATAGTTCTAGAGTTTTTTCAAACAACTAGCTACACTCTTTGAATGTAATGTCAAGCTTTTCCCAATCTGTTTGAATGGTAGCCTCGCACTGCTCATAGATCTTCAGTGGTGTGGTGGGCTACAACTTTAATTGAAGCTCAATAACTTGTAGCTACAGATCGAAGAAAACGTTATGCACTTGCACCTTTGATTCCCGAAATGCATCTTCCAGCTACTGCACTTTTTCTTCAGAAGTGGCCTCTGACTAGATCTAGAGCTCAAGGAGCTCACTACATACTCTAGAAATGGCCTGCTCCAGCTACGCCCTTCTCATAGCTGCCTCATCATGATCCTGGAGAGCTTTGTGCTCTTCATCGCACATATGTTGACTAGTGATTTTCACATCCTTGATCACCATGAGAGCCTATTTCTCTCATACCTTAAGCTCATTGGCCACACCCTAGTGTATCTCATGCAATGTGGATAGGGCGAGTGCCACAAGGTTAATACTTATGTCTTTAGGAAACTCGACACTCTCCCATTCTGCAGCATTATTCAAGTGTAAGGGTCCTTCAGGTAGGGGTACAAGGTGGAGCTCTGAAGTGAGGACTGACTACACACTACCCAATATCATTGGTTTCTCGCTTGCTTGAGACCAGCTCACTTAAAACACACTTTCTTGAACCTAGCTCACCCAAGCCTACAACTCTTTGAGGCCCACCTGGACCTTCGTTAAAATAGACTGGTATTGTTCTTCAATGTGGCCCTAGATATCTTTAGTCGTGGACCTGACTATGTCCCCAATTTCATCAAGGTACCCCTTAGTAAGGACCATGGCCTCAACACTGGTAGACTTATCATATTTGTGCTTATTGCATGCACCTCTCGCACTTGACTTTTGTCGTCGTTTATGAATAAATGGAGAACCAATGTTTTCTGGGTATACATAGAGATCTTCGGTACCCTGATCAAGTTCTTATGTATGCTTCTCTTCTTCTTTCATGCTCTCTAGTTCCCGCACAATATTCTTTTCTAGGTCAATGGTCACCATCTTCTTTTCCATTTGCCCCTCTTTACTAGTGCCTTATGTGCCTTCTTAACTAGTCCCTATTATACCTTTGACAATATCTGTTGGAACGAGCCAATCAGTCGGCCACTGAAGGGCTAGCTGTGTGATATCGTCTTTGGTGACCAGAAATGAAAAAGCCATCCATTTCTTTGTCATATCATGCCTTGTGTGGATGTAGACATGGTGGAAATTAGCCTTAAAATGTTCAATTTGAAAATATATTGTGAACATACTTCGTGAAAACTGTGGCTTCTAGTTAATCACCATTTGTAATTCCATTTCAAACTTTACCCAAAAAATCTTCTTTTCAATGACATGGGCAGGGTCCTTTGATGCCCACAGCGAGGCAAATTTGGCTGCCTTACACAACTATAGATCCGTCATGGGGAACTGGTAATTCTCTAGCATCTTCCAAGCTATCATCACAATCAACAATAGCAACCATGCATAGTGGAATGCTTTTCCTTCATCACGCACTTCATGACAATCAACCAAGAATTCTTGGCATAGGTACTTCACCCAATTGAATTGGACCCCCTTGCTACACTGCGTAGCCAAGGATACCACTGGTGTTAGTACTTCATCAGCATGACACTTTCTCATAATTATTTTTTCTAGGCTCTGTGCAGCAAACCGCACAGCTTCATCTAAGATAGAACTGATGGCATATCCCCGTGACATCATGACCAACTCGAAGTCACTTTTCATTGCATCCACCATCCTTTTCTCCTATGAATTCCCCACAAAAGCATCGAAAAGGTTTGCGCCCTAATATGGCAGCACTGTGATCCTTCGTATCATTGGGATGGGCCCTCCCAGCTAAAGACACCCATCATGGACCAGTGCCAACAACTGGCACACGCAAATGGTATTAATAATGTTGCGGCTAAAATGTGGGACATGTAGCATATTGAGAAACCCCACATGCTCAATATCGACGACCTACTTCATCAGTTCAAGTCTTGTAATGCTCGCCTCCTCATAGTAGACCATCTTTAAGTACTTGCTAGGCTCTGTCTTGGGAAATTTCTCATGGTCGCCAAATCCAAATCTTCAATCTTCAGAAATGGTACCCGGGCCAACAAGTCACCCTCAATAGGTACTTCCTCTGGCAGCAACAATGTGAATACCTTGAATTTCATAGAGTCAGGGTCCTTAGTTTCTTTGGCGGTCAGTTTCCATGGTGGTATATACAATGGTAGCCAAGAAATTGGCTTCGTGCCTTCTGCATTGATATCCTCAATCCCTACATCCATTTCTTCTTCATCCAAATCCTGAGGTTCCATAGGTTTCTTGTTTTTATCCATTCTTCCCTTCTTCCTCTACTTAGTTGGGATCTTTCGCGATGATTGCCGAACCAGGGGTTATTGTGGCTTTTTCTACTTTTTCTCTCCTACCGCGAAGATAGTAGGCTTTGGTCTAGGTGACCTGGGTGTTGTAGCAGGGACGGGCGATGTTGTAGTCATTATGTTTTTTTGCGTCCCTATAATACTAGTGATTACCCCATTACTATTGTAGTTGTATCCCTTACTAATATTATTGTGCCCCTATTGTCCCCATACTATTATTACTCTACCCCATAGAATCCCTCTATTGTTATTTTTGTGGCTTTATATTATTATTGTTAGGTCGGCTGGGTTATATTGTGGCTCCTTAGACTCCTATATATAGAAAGGAGGTTTTTTCATTTGAATCATCCAAGAATTGTTCATTTATGTAATGTAAAGGAGGTTTCCCCCTTGAAGAGGCTGAATTCTAAGGCGTTGATCTATCTTTTTTTGAGCTGGTTTCATAACATTTGGTATTAGAGCTTTGGATTTTAGGGTTTCGCTGCTCCAAATAGGTCATCGTGGAATTTTCGCTATAACCTTTTTCCTGTCACGTTTCTGAAGCTAAAAAAAAAAACCCATTTGAGAAGGAATCACGCTGAACCTCGGGTCCGAATTTTATAGCTTTTAGCTCTATATTTGCAGACATATGATCTGAGGAAGTTGGTCTTTTTGCAAACTCCTGAATTACATTCCAAATAGGTGACCTGGGGAACATCGTCATAAATTTCTCTCTGAGCATCGGATTGAAATTTCATAAGAAGGTACAGAAAGAGGATGGACTATAGTTTCTTTTACATATTTTTCAGAGGCAAAGGTTGAAACAGTGACTCATGGCACATCGTACAAGTTCGCTCTACTGAACTAGTCTATAATCAGGTCATTGTGGAAGATTTTTCATAACTCTTCCTTGGAGAATACAATTTGGATCAGACTGGTGGCATTGGAAAAAGGATATAGAGGGCTACTGCAAGTCACAATTTTAGAACTGGATGATCCAAAAGTACAGAGATACATTAGAGGCAATATCGAGCACCTACAAAGTGAAAAAAGGTGTGTAGATTTTTTTAAATTTTTGCTTAAGCTTGGTTTGAAAATTTATTTTGAAGGAATTCAAAGGGCATAGTAGAGCATTATTATAGGTAACTAATGCCCCGAGGAAAGAAAATGCAAACACCTAGTAAGCAACCTGAAAGCTCTAGCATGACTCATGAGGAAGAGGAATAAATGCTACATGATATATCAAAAATACAAGACCAAGTGCAACAAATTTCACTCTCACAAAAGCTAACAGAAGCTAAGATAAATGGCATGGAATCTAAGATAAAGGGCATGGAAGCTAATATGGACAATTTGAAGACAAATTTGAAGATAGACGTGGCAGATTTGACGACAGATTTGACAAATTTTCTACAAGAAATACCTACTAATGGTGAAAAAGTAGTAAAGGAAACTAATGATGTGAACAAAAGAAATGTTAATCATGATTTCATAAACTCTAATGCGGGATCGAAGACCCACGATATTCCAAAAATTGATATGAGGAAGTTTGATGGCAAGGATCCCGCAACATGGATATTACAGAAGGAGCAATTTTTCGATCTCAAAAATGTGCAAAACACACAAAAGGTACATATTGCAACTTTATATTTGGAACCAAATTAGTTTGTATGGTATCAATGGCTTTGCTCTCGTACACAAATTATCACTTGGGCAATTTTTACGGAAGAATTGACATCACATTATGAGGATACAAAAAGCAACACCTTTTTTAGCCAATTGATAAGTCTCAAACAAAAGGGTTCAATAATGGAGCACATTGAGGAGTTCGAAAAATTGAACACAAGGGTAACAAATATTCCAAGGAGCATAGGATTGATGTGTTCATAGGGTATTTAAAGGATAATATCCAACATGATGTTTGCCTTTGGGAACCGGATTCATTAGAGAAGGCATTCAGGTTAGCAAGAAAAATGGAAAGCAAAATTATGGCAACCAGGAAGCATACCACTCACAACTATAAAGACGGAAGTGTTGTTGCACCTAGTCTTCCACAACCTATAAGGTTGACACCACAACAATTGGAAGAAAAAAGAGCAAAAGGGCTTTGTTACAATTGTGATAGCAAATACACTAAGGGT
>APFE031558885.1:158108-200188 GCA_000404065.3 Pinus taeda
TACTCAAGCTTCACAGCTCCCTTCTGAACATAGTCTCTGATGAAATGATATTTGATCTCGATATGCTTTGACTTGTCATGAAATACTGGATTCTTCGTGAGTGTAATGCAACTCTGATTATCACAGTAAATCACTGAAGGTCTCAACGGCTGACCAAATAAGCCAAACAACATCTTACAAAGCCAGATGGCCTCACAACTAGCTAGACTAGATGCCATATAATCTGCTTCCGCTGAACTCAATGCTATTGACTGTTGCTTCTGGCTTAACCATGACACTACTGCCGAACCCAACCCAAAACAGCACCCTGAAGTGCTCTTCCTATCAGAAGCACAACCTACCCAATTAGAATCAGTATAACCTGCCAATCTCACTCCATCACCCTGCCTATAGTCCAGACCATAATCCACTGTCCCCTGTAAGTACCGCAAAATGTGTTTTGCAGCCACCTAGTGAACCTTCCTAGGCTCACACATAAACTGACTCATCGTGTTGACTGCAAAACAAATATCTGGTCTAGTGTTGACCAAATACATCAAGGAACCAATTAGCTGCCTGTATAATGTGGGATTCACCAACTCGGAATCCAAAGCATGAAGCTTCTTCCAGTTCGTGATCATCGATGTCGACATGGTTTTACAATCCTCCATGTGGAATCTGCCAAGATGTCCACAATATACTTCCCCTGCCCCAGGAAGAAATGCCCCTCCTCCTGCCACACCTCCAAACCCAAAAAGTAATGCATCAAGCCAATGTCCTTCATCTCAAACTCCACCACAAGATCTCTCTTCCAGTGCTCTATGAGTCTCTCTGCACCTGTAATGATCAAGTCATCCACATACATCACCAGAATGAGAGGCTCCTCACTTATCACAATATAGTAAAGGTTAGGAACTACCTCACTCTTTGTGAAACCCATCCCCTGCAAGTATGTATTTATCTTGGAGTACCAAGCTCTAGGAGCTTGTATCAGGCCATAAAGGGCCTTCTTCAGTCTGCAAACATGGGACTCCTTCCCATGCAGCTCAAAGCCCGGTGGCTGCTCAATGTACACCTCCTCCTGTATGAAGCCATTGAGAAATGTAGTCTTCACATCCATCTGGTGGATCTTCCAACCCATCTCTGTTGCTATTGATATAATGGAGTAGATCGAAGTATATCGAGCCATGGGAGCAAAGGTCTCCTCATAATCAACTCCCTCTACCTGGGAGAACCCTCTAGCCACAAACCTCGCTTTGAATTTTTCAGTGTTGTTATCTGTAGCATGCTTTACCTTGTAAAGCCATCTAGAAGTAACCACAGATTTTCCCTTAGGCCTTGGCACCACCTCCCAAACATCATTCTTCATGATAGAAGTATACTCCTTCTGCATGGCCTCTCTCCAGACCTGCTGGCTAGCTTCCTCCTCATAGCTAGAAGGCTCAAAGTCAAGGATGCTGGTAGGCATTGCCATATAGCTACAAAACCTCTTAGGTGTTCTACTCTCTCTGACCGGCCTCTTAGGCTCAGCAATAGATGTGGCATCTCTCAAGGTGTCCTGAAGCCACTTGGGCTTCCTCTTCCCTAAGCATGCTTCTCCCATAGGAGAATGAAACTCCTCCTCCTCATCACCATTAGTAGCCTGAACTCGTGATTGTCTATCTGATGTCCTCCTGTCTGCACCTGAACCTGTAGAAGCTGAGGTACCGTGTGAACTGTCCATCAGTGGACTCCCTAGTGAACTGCTCTATGACCTGCTCGGATCACCACCCCTCTGGCTCGGTGAGCCACTGCTCACTAATGGACCTGACATCCTCATAGAGGTACCTCCAGATCCTCCTGATCCTCCTGATCCCTGCCCACTGGATCCCTGTGACTGACTCAACTGTTGCTGAGGGTCTGGCTAATCCAGATACTCCAACTCCCGTGATCTCCTAAAGGCCCTGTCCTCCTCGAACTTCACATCCCGTCTGACAACAACTCTCCTCTATGCATGAATGTAAATCCGAATGGCCTTTGAGGTCTCACTGTAGCCCACAAAGATACCCTTCTCTGCGGTGGGCTCTAGTTTGGTCCTCTTCTCCTTGGGTATATAGGAGTATGTAATGCATCTAAAGCTATGAAGATGACCAATATCAGGCTTCTTCCCAAAGAAAGCCTCCTCCGGAGTCATGTGCCCCAAGGCACGATGCGGATTCCTGTTCTACAAGTAAACAGCTGTGTTGTAGGCCTCTGCCCACAAAAACAATGGCAACCCTCGATCATGTAACATGGGTTTGGCAGCCCCTATGATGGATTTGTTCTTCCTCTCCGCAACCCCGTTCTACTGGGGGTTGTAAGGAACAGTGAACTCCCTCCTGATGCCTGCCTCCACACAATAGTCAACAAACTCTCCAAGGGTGTACTCTCCCCCATTGTCCGACCTCAAGGACTTGATCTTCCGACCTGTATATGTCTCCACAAGAGCTCTAAACTCCTGAAACTTCTTGAAGATCTCACTCTTAGTCTTCAAGAAATAAATCCAGGTCCTCCTGGAGTAGTAATCAATGAATAAAACATAGTACTCATATCCACTCAAGGAAACATGAGACATCCGACCGCTCACATCGGAATGAATCAAATCAAGTATCCCAGTCGCTCTATTGTCACTGCTGGGAAAAGGGGATTTGGCAAACTTGCCCATCGCACATCCTCTGCAAGTATCAAAGTGATCAGTACTAAAATTTGGCACACCTATAGTGATCTCCCGTAAGGTCCTCAAGGCTCCATGATACATATGCCCCATCCTGCGGTGCCAAATCTCACATAGCTCAGAACTGCTAGCTCTGCTGTCGGTACTACTGCTTAATGCCAAAAGGGTCTGGAATGCAAACTTGTACACCTTTGCATGGCGTACACCTATCACTCTAGCTGAATCAGCTGGAGTGCCCCTGGGATACATCAACACATGTCCTCCCCTAAACAGTACCTCATATCCTCTGTCCTCCAAAGCTGAGATGGATATAAGGTTCTTCCTCATCCCTAGCACATAAATAACATTTGACACCTTCAAGGGAGGTTTGGACTTCCTTTGAAATGTTAATGTCCCCACACCGATTGCTCTAACAACTCTGTCATCACCGAATACTACCTCCATATTAGTGCCACTCTCTGAAAGCTCTGAGAAGTACTCACGGACTCCTGTCATGTGACATGAAGCCCCACTGTCCACATACCAGATACCTGAAGATGATCCGCTAATTGAGGGAAAATCATGCTCCCTCTAAACCTATGCGGCAGGTGATCCTACACTAGAGAACTCACATGAAGTGAACCCAAACTCCCAGTCAAAATGATCTGCAAAGTCCTCAACCTCTGCTGAAGCTGCCACGCTGTGGTTCTTCCCCTTCTTCTTCTTCTTCTCTAGACACACAATTGCGTAGTGTCCCATCTTTTGACAATTCCAACACTTCACCTTGGAATATTATTTCTATGTGTTACCCTGTTTACCTTTACCTTTGCCTTTGCCCCCACCATTGCTTGTGGAAGCCTGCTTCTTCCCTTTGCCTTTCTTGCCTCCTGCCAACAGTGCTACATCCTCATCCTGCTCAACTGGCTTGGCTACCCCAAGATGACCTTTCCTGATCTCTGTTTGAATGCAATCATCCCAAAACTTCTCCCATGTGGGAAGGGTCTCACGTGCACAAACCCCATTAGAAAAGTTCATTCATGAATGGGGGAGGTCATTCACTGCAATCCGCACCAACTAAGTGGGTGGAATGACCTCTCCAATTGCTGCCAACTCATCTCTCACATTAGTAATCTTTGTGAGATATCCAGCTGCACTATCATTACCCATCTTAATGGTCTTCAGCTTCTCCTTCAGGATCATTTTCCAGTTCTCATTGGTACTCTGGTAGAGATTGGACAATGCTGTCCACATCTCATGGGCATTTCTCTTTCCTCTCACATGAGGAATGCAATGGTTTTTGACTCCGTCTAGAATCAGTCTCTTGCCCTTGTTTTTCTTTTTAGTATAATCATCCAACTGAGTAGCATCAGTAGGTACAACAACAAGGTTCTATGTGGTATGCACCATGATGTCCCAGACTTCTACCTCCTCAAAGATACTCTGCATTCTCTCCTTCCAAACACTGTAATTTGCATGCCCATCCAACCTATCCTTCACCCTCAATCCCAATGACATCCTACTGTCCTAAAACTAAAAAATAGCACTGTTGTATTAAAGATAAAACTGTTGTTTGTGAAAAATCAGTTTGCTGGAATTTTTTGAGTGAAAAATCAGCAGGCTGTAATTTTCCTCCTTGCTGTCCCAAACTGCACTTCAGCACTCAAGCTCTGATACCATGTAAAAATTTCTAATTTCCCACCCCAGTTTTTAGTTTCACCTTATTTCTCCCATATAGTTAAATGCCCTTTCCCATATCCATACATTCAACAACTGAAAAAAATAAATTTTGCTGAAAACACAAATTCTGGAAATTTTACAGAATACTGGAAAATGCAGAAATAAAAATCAGCAGGTACAAACAACCATTTAACACTTTTAAACATAGTGATTTTTCGTCAAGGTGACCCTGGAAAAAACCCTACAACTCTTGGGGAAAACCAGTTCGAGAGCTCTTCTTTATTTCTGAAAATGCCTTTTTACAGTGAGAAATATTCAGCAAAAATTCAGCAAGCAAACTTTACAACTTATCTCGTTTTCCGTGCCCTGGAAAATTGTTGTACGGCTGTTGTACATGCTCTTATACGGACTGTACAGACTGTTGTGCAGACCTTGATTTTTGTGCAAAAAAATCAGTTGTACGGCCCTCGATTTCTATGCAGAAAATCTGTTGTATGACCCTCGATTTCTGTGCAAAAAAATTGTTGTACGACCCTCGATTTCTGTGCAAAAATCTGCTTTACTTCCTCCTGAAAATTGTGCCCAAAAATCTACCTTTTATAGTGTGCTCACTCAGCTATACGGATTTGCTAAACCGCTGCCTTGGAATGTGTGCCAAGCTGCTGTCTCCTTCTTCTCGATGTCCAAAAATCTCCCTTGCTTTCTTGCTCTCCTTCTCTCAATCTGCTCATCAAAGAATGAATGACCTTTTCCTCTTTTTCCTCCTTTAATCTAACCCTAATTGACTTTTGGGTGATCTCTAAATCCAATGGCTGAAATAGATTGAGATCAAGGACTGAGATTAAATGTTCATTTAAATCTCACTTTCTATTTTTTAATTCACCCCACTTTAATAAAGACCCACTTAGTCATTTATTTCCAAAGTCACTTTTCCTTTCTAATTTTACATTGAATTTATTAAAGTCACTTTAAAATTAGACTTTAGTAACTTTATCACTTAAAGTCACTTTTAAATTAGATTTGACTTTATAAAAATTATAAAGTCACTTTAGGAGAAAAATTAAATTCTTTTGGACACTTTTCCCTAGGCCAAAGATCAAAGCCTTAGGGAACCACCTGTCATTCGGTACCAAATTTCAACAACAAAGAGAGTTATAAACTTCGCGTAAACATCTAATCATACTTAAAATAACATATAACAATAGATCCAAATATTCGTGAACTATTTAAGATAAAATACAGATAAATTTCATTCGGTTGTGCGTAAATATAGAAAATACACAAGTGCATAAAAATAGACACATAATTGCTTCAAATATATTTTATTACTTCAGATATTCTTTATAAAAACTTTCCATATGTTGTGCGCACAACTACAGGGGCTCGGACACTCAGTTGCGGACTTACCAAGGTCTTCGCACACTGAGCTGCAAGAGCCTTCCCCTTCGCTCGAATATAGAAATATCTACAATTACAGACTTAGAAAAATCTCATCCATCAAGTTGATTGATTCCCTTATACTCGCTAAGACACCTTTTTATACTCTTTTCTATTACAATACCATGGTCTACAAACCATGGGTGGATTTCAAAACAATACAAAACGTAAGGGGTTTTGACCTTCCTAAAACCCCTTGACTCATATTTGACCCGTGCTACTCACGCTCCACTCCTCAAAATGTGAAGACTTACAATATTTTAACAAAATTGACCCAAGGGACCCCATCCCAACAGGTCCCCAACACAATTATGTGACTCATCCTCGAGTCACTCTTCTGGTACGCTTTGGATCTTTACTTTTAGGTTGGTGAACGAAGACTTCACTAGCTGAAGTGCCTCCGTGCATTGAAGTGCTATCTGTCAAACTTCTTCGACCAAATTTTTTGTAGTTGACCCTTTTGTTGCTAAGCCAATGGCTCACTACGTCTACTGCATACTCTTAAGTGTGCCTTCCATAGTCTATGAGAGTTGCCCTACTTTTTCTTCCCAAGGCTGCATCTATGCAGTGATAATCTACATCTTCTTCTCCAACTCCTCGATATGTCCTTGTAGGGATCTTCCCTCATTAGGGGAATTTTGAGGTCTAAAATGGGCCTCCTAAGGAAAATTATAAAATAATAGTGGAAATAATAAAATAAGATTAGATTACATCATCAAATTGTAGAGGGAAAAAAGAAATAACTATTTTTTCAATTGTATTTTCAGCTTATCTCCCTATGGGTTTACTCAAATTTCAAGCGGAAACACTCGTTGGATGAAAAATTTGATTCCTCATCCAAGGAGTACCCATGTTGCATACTTTTGATGGACCCTATTACATGAAAAAATGAGAAATACATGAAAAATGTGGTTGCAATCATGTTTTTTCATGTATTTCTCATTGTTCATGTAGGAGAGTCCATCGAAAGTATGAAACATGGGTACTCCTTGGATGAGGAATTAAATTTTGCATCAAACGTGTACTCCCACTTGAAATTCGAGTAAAACCTTAAGGAGATAAGTTAAAAATATGAGTTTTATTCTTTTATTATTTTTTAATATTTCTACTTGTTTACTCCAAAAATGGTGAATCATCCCCCATGGTTAACATCATCATCTTGAATCCTATTTGTTCTTATAAATTTTATTTTGGTTGTACATTTTTCTTAGGAGGCCCATTTTAGACCTCAAAATTCCCCTAATTCATTCAACCAGACGAACCGTTGCACAGGGGCTAAGGTCCACATCATTGCCTTTATCTTGTCACATGGTATTTGCTTATTTCGGATGGATACTTCAATATTTTTCACCTGTGGGTCCTCCTACAGCGAGCCCCACAGTTCTAGAGTTTTTTCAAATAGCTCGACACACTCTTTGACTATAGCGTCAATATTTTCCCGATCTATTCGAACGATAGAATCGTGCTGCTCACAGATCTCTGATGGTGTGGTGGGTTGCAACTTTAATTGAAGCTCAATAATTTGCAGTTGTAGATTGAATAAAACTTTATTCGGTTGCCCTTTGATTCCCGAAATGCATCTGGAAGCTACTGCACTTTTTCTTCAGAAGTGACCTCTGACTGAATCTGAAGCTCGAGGATCTCACTACATACTCTGGAAATGACCTACTCTAGCTGTGCCCTTCTCGTAGGTGCCTCATCATGATCCTGGAGAGATTTGTGATTTTCATCACACATCTATTGAATGGTGATATATGCATCCTTGATCACCATGAGATTTTGTTTCTCTTATACCTTAAGCTCATCAGCTACACCCTGGTGTAGCTCATGCAATGTGGATAGGGGGAGCCCCGCGGGGTTAATACTTATGTCTTTAGGTAATTGGGCACTCTCCCGTTCTGCGGCATCATTCAAGTTTAACGATCCTTTAGGTAGGTGTATAACGCAGATCTCTGAAGTGAGGACCCACTGCACACTTCCCGATGTCATTGGTTTCTTGCTCACTTGAGACCGACTCGCTTGAACCATGCTCGATTGAACCTGACTTGCCTGAAATTGCAATTATTTGAGGCCTGCCTGGACCTTCATTAAAATAGACTGGTACTATTCTTCAATGTGGCCCTAGATATCTGAGGTTGTGGACCTAACTATGTCTCCAATTTCATCAAGGTCCCCCTCAGTGAGGACCCTGGCCTCTGCGCTGGCGGACTTATCGTATTTGTGCTTCTTGTGTGTGCTTCTCGCACTTGAATTTTGTCGTCGTTTAAGAATAAAGGGAGAATCAACGTTCTTTGGGTCTATATAGCAGTCTTCGATACCCTGATCAAGTTCTTATGTATGTTTCTCTTCATCATTCTCACTCTCATGTTCCTGCATGATATTACTTTCTAGATCGATGGTCACCATCTTCTTTTCCTTCTACGCCTCTTTACTAGTGCCTTTTGTGCCTTCTT
Source organism: Pinus taeda (assembly GCA_000404065.3). NCBI lineage: Eukaryota > Viridiplantae > Streptophyta > Pinopsida > Pinales > Pinaceae > Pinus > Pinus taeda. Next base: position 166,326 of record APFE031558885.1, read on the forward strand.
GATTAGTCCCCATTATACCTTTGACAATATCTATTGGAAGGAGCCAATCAGTCGGTCACTGAAGGACAAGCTGTGTGATATCATCTTTGTTGAGCAGAAATGGAAAAGTCATCCATTTCTTTGTCAGATCGTGCCTCGCGCAGATGTAGACATGGTGGAAGTCAACCTTAAAATATGCAATACACAGATATTCTGTGAAAAAACTTGGTGACAATTGTGGCTTCTAGTTAATCACCATTCGTAATTCCATTTCAAGCATTACCCAAAACATCTTATTTTCAATGACACGGGCAAGGTCCTTTGATGCCCACAGCAAGGCAACTTTGGTAGCCTTGCACAACTTCGGATCTATCTTGGAGAACTGGGAATCCTCTAGCATCCTCCAATCTATCAACATGATCAAAAATAGCAACGACGCGTAGTGGAATGCTTTTCCTTCCTCCCGCACTTCACGAAAATCATCAAAGAATTCTTGGCACATGTACTTTTCCCAATTGAATTGGACCCCCTTGTTGCACTACGCAGCCAAGGATACCACTGGTGTTAGTACTTCATCGACATGACACTTTCTCATGATTTTTCCTGCTAGGATCTATGTAGCAAACTGCACAGCTTCATTTGAGATAGAACTAATGGCATATTGCCATGACTTCTTGACCAACTCGAAGTTGCTTTTCATTTGATCCGTGAGATTTTTCTCCTGTCACTTCCCCGCAAAAGCATCGACGAGGTTTGCGCCCTGATATGGAAGTGATGTGATCATTTGTATTAGCATGTCATCAATTGGGATGGGCCCTCCTAGCCAGAGACAGCCATTATGGACCAGTGCTAACAACTGGCACACACAAATGGTATTAATAATGTTGTGGCTAAAATACGAGACATACAACATATTGAGCAACCCTGCGTGCTTAATATCGGCTGCCTACTTCATCAATTCAAGTCTTGTACCACCTGCCTCCTCATAGTAAACCGTCTTTAAGTACTTTCTGGGCTATAGCTGGGGAAATTCCTCATGGTCACCCAAATCCCAATATTCCATCTTCAGAAATGGTACCCAAGCCAACAAGTCGCCCTCAATAGGTACTTCCTCTGATAGCAACGACATGAATACCTTGAGTTTCATAGAGTCAGGGTCCTTAGTTACTTTGGTGGTCAGTTTTTGTTGTGGTATATATAGTGGTAGCCGATAAATTGGCTTCACACCTTCTGCACTAATATCCTCAATCCCTACATTCATTTCTTTTTCATCCATGTCCTAAGGTTCCATAGGCTGCTTGTTTTTATCCATTCTTCCCTTCTTCCACTACTCATTTTGGATCTTCCACAATGATTGCCGAACCGGGGGCTACTATGGCTTTTGCTGCTTTTTCTCTCCTGCCATGAAGGCAATAGGCTTTGGTCTCGACGACCTGGGTGTTATAGTAGGGACAGGCAGTGTTGCAGTCATTATGTTTCCTAACACTCTTTTAAATATTTCTTGCTCAACCTCTACCCAACTCACGTAGCCAAACGTGCAACAATACACTTAGCTCTTTAAGTGCAATAATACATAAAAATTTCTCAAGAAGCAAAGTGTCCAAGCTTGGAGCGAGGTGTGATATTTACAATCTGATTTGAATTCAAACTATCCATTCCCCCGTAAATATTCCTCGTAAATGCGATTTTGGCACTGGATTTTCCCAGATTTAAGCCTTAAATGCACTTCTCCTGCTCCTTTAAATGGAAAAATCGTTTTCAAATCAAATGTAGTTGTTCCAATGGTCACTTTTTGGGTAGGCTATGCGGCAATCCTCCTTGTGGCACAACTACCTCATTGTAGCTTCCACCCGTGCAATCTTCCAAAATATTGCACAACCTTCCTTCTTTGAGAAAATTCTATTGTGGTAGAGTAGTTTATAGTCCTGCACTTTCTTTCAACTGCAAGAAGCACTAAGACTGTTCTGCATCCATGTAGTCATCATGGAGGGGCGGGACCACCCTATAAACCTTCAACATATTCCCATTAATCCTTCCAAAAAATACTTCCCCATTTAGTTTCGTGAGTTGAACTCTGCCACCATATGAAATGTCCTTAATTACATATGGGCCTAGCTAGTGCATCTGAAACTTCCCCAAAAATTTGGTAAACTTGTTGTCATACATCAGGACCAAATCACCATTTCTAAAGCTGATCTACTTGATCTGACGATCGTGCCATGAATTTTCTCTAGCCTTCTATACCTGTTGATGAAAACCAACCAAAAAGTGGTCTTCTTCTAATGCCAGCCACTATGCTAGGCATTCCTACATGGCGTTGCGATCTGCCATCTTGGTTACTGCTGCGATCCTTGAGGGGGCTTAGACCTAGGTTCATAGTTAGTTGCACTAACCAACAAAACCCTACACTACCGGCCCATTCGAAAAAAACCGCTTAGCACAGGCTGCAGTCTCACCCTAGGTAGTATTGGGGGATGCTAGACCCATACTTCTCCATCCAGAATGCTATGTGATGTGGTTAAGGCAGTTTTCTGCAGCTTCAAATCTGATCTGACCTTTGTGAACCCTTATTCATGAACTTAAGTGATTTTCAGTTAAAGAGAGTTATAAACTTTGCGTAAACATCTAATCATGCATAAAATATCATATAACAGTAGATCCAGATATTCGCGAACTACTTAAGATAAAATACAAATAAATTTCATTTGGTTGCGTGTAAATATATAAAATACACAAGTGCATAAAAATAGACACAAAATTGCTTCAAATATATTTTATTACTTTAGATCTTCTTTATACAAACTTTCCAGACGCTGCACACATAGTTGTAGGGGATCGCACACTCAACTGAGGACTTAGCAAGGTCTCCGAGCACTCAGCTGTGGACTTAGCAGGGTCTCCATGCACTCATTTGTGGACTTACCAAGGTCTACACGCACTCAGCTATAGGAGCCTTCCCCTTCGGTCGAATACAAAAATATCTTCAATTATAGACTTAGAAAAATCTCATCCATCAAGTTGAGCGATTCCCTTAGACTCGCTAAGACATTTTTTTTATACTCTTTTATATTACAATACCATGGTCTACAAACCATGGGTAGATCTCAAAACAATACCAAAATGTAAGGGTTTTTGACCTTCCTAAAACCCCTTGACTCCTATTTGACCTACGTTAATCGCGCTCTGCTCCTCAAAATGCGGAGACTTACAATTTTTAACAAAATTGACCCAGGGGACCCTGTCCCAACATCCTCCAAGCTCTGATGTTGTCTGCTATGATGTATTGGACCTTCGACATTGTGACCTCTGATAATGCAACTGTCGATGTATCTAACCTCCAATATGTGATTTCCGATATCTATGGACCTTCAATATTGCTAACTTTGATATTTTGATATGCCTTCCCAAAGCTTCAACCCTTGAAAATTTAGAAGACCATATCTTTTGAGCCAGGAGTCCATTTTTGGACTTCCACATATCATTGGAAATCTTCTTCAGAGCAATTTCCAATGGAGAGGGTCCAATGTAGGCTTTGAGTCCTTCTATGACTTGGAAAAATATTGCAAAATTCTTTTCTCATTTACTCTTTGGATAGCTAAAAAACACATTTTGCAGTAAGTAACAACATTGGCTCCAATTGGGGACAATGTCATGATGGCAAGGTGATGAGAACATGCAGACTAGTAGCCTTCACCATTGGGCATGGAGTCAAAAAACACATTGAACCTATAAAACTAGAAAATATCCATGGAACTTTATTTGTTGGGAGTCCTTTCCTCATAATACTAAAATGCATAACTATCACTTCTAGAAACTAGAAATTAAATGCTCCCCTGGTAAGCTTACTTATGTACAACTCATACTTATGTACAAGGCTCAATTCACCCAAGTGAAGTAAGCCTTCCAATTATACCATCTCAACATTAGAGCACTGGACCTTATGTCATCGTTATCTAGAAATCCAACAATTAAAATAGGCATGTACCACATAAAATCTTTGGACAAAAATTTTGATATGTTCCCCCAACTTGATAATTGATGCTCAATTCTTTTAATCTCCTCCATGAACCTTCTAATTGGGCTATTTTCTTGAAAATCAATGACTAAAATAGGCATGCACCCCATAAGAACTTCGAACCAAAAAAATTGACACATATCTTGGAATTGATGTATAATGTTGAAAGCCAAAGAAAGATGCCATGTAGTAAACTACTCCATCATGGAACTGAAGAGATAAATTTATAGTTGTCTCCCTTTCTTGGCCAGTTTCTAGGGAGGAATCTTTTTGCAACAAGCATCCACAGACATTTCTTGGTTCTTCAACTTTGGGCTCCTCTTGAAGAATTTTTTGTTGGTCATCTTCTCCCCACGTATTTGTAAGCAAATCCCTTTGAAATTCTACAACCATATTATACTCCTATGAATCATCAAAATCATAGATTGGAGAAGGTTCTTGAACTTGTTCTCCAGATGAAGGATTTGAATCATAAATTGGAGCCTCCTTGTTAACCTCATGTTGGGCCTCCTCTTTTTGTGCAACTTCCCATGACTGAGACTGTTGTGTTTCTACATTGCTCGACTCCCCATTAGAGTCATACACATCATAAGAAGGAGAATCATCAAATTCGGCAGAATAAGATCTCTGAGGGTTTATTTGCAGCTTGAGAATGTCTCCCTCTTCCCTTTCTTGATTTCTAGGTGATGCTTCTTGATGAAAGTATATGTTTTCTTGGAGTTGAGCCCCACAAACTTCTTCAACAAGATCATTAACCTCATAAATATTTTCAACATTAAAATGCGCAAAACAATCCTCAAACAGAGCACCTGGTGGATAAAATCTTTTGCGAAAAAGATTAAATTCTATGTGAAATATCTTTAAGGAAGATATGATACCACGAGGTATTGTTCTGTACCAAACTCTAGCATCTTCATCTAAAGAATGTGTGAAAAATTTCATTTTCACATATTCAAAAACAATACCCAGTTGTTCCATGCATTCATGAAAATCCTTGAGGTGATGATCTGCATTATGAAACCATCTCACAAAAATATAGAAAAGATAGATCAACGACTTAGAAATCAGCCTTTTTGAGGGGGCAACCTCCTTTACATTACACAGATGAACAATTCTTGGATGATACAAATGACAAGACCTCCTTTCTATATATAGGAGTCTAAGGCGTCATAATATAATCAAAGCCGACATAACAATATAATGTAAGGGCACAAAAATAACAATAGTGGGTTTCTATGGGGCACAATAATAACAATATGGGGACTGCATGGGCACAACAATATAATAAGGGGGTTGCACTGATAACAATAAGGGGTTACACTAGTAGTATAGGGACCTAACATGCTACTCTCCTTCAAAAAGTGTTGTCCTCAACACTTGAGTAGTTCTTGATGCTTCTTTATAATATTCTCATCCTCCCATGTGGAATCTTCAACGAGTAAGTTCTTCTAGTTGATGAGATACTCTGAAATTGATCGATTTCATAGTTGTTAGGTTCTTATTTCTGTGACTGCTTCAGGTTCCAATATGATTTTTCCTTCCTCGTTAAGTTCTGACAATATTGTTTGAACTGGGAGCTTGTCACCTATAACCTTCTTTAAGCATGAAACATGGAAAAATTAGGGCACTCAAGAAGATGCAGGAAGCTCCAATTTGTATGCCATAGTACCAATGTTTTACAGCACCTTGCAAGGACCACAATACTTTGGTGATAATTTATTATCCTTCTTAGCTTGCTTGAGGGACATTTGTTTGTATGGTTGTATTTGTAAAAATACCCAATCACCTACATCAAAAATTCTTTCACCGCGATGTTGTTCTACCTATTGTTTCATTCGATTCTGCACCAAAGTAGGGTCATCCTTCAAAATTTCGAGAACATGTTGTTGATGCTCGATGTGATATTTCACTGCTTCAAACTTTTTCTTCTTGATATGTCCTACTATATTGAGAGTTTGACGAGTGGTAATTCTTTCCAATACATTACAAAATATGGTCAGGATCACTTCTTGATGCTTGATGTGATCTTTCACTTCTTGAACCTTTTTCTTCTTGATATGTCCTTCTATCTTGAGAGGTTGAGGAGTGGTAATTGTTTCCAATGCTTTACAAGATATGGTCGGTTTCATTTATTATTTCTCTAGGGTTGGTTCGTGGTGTATATCCTTTTCTTTTAATGTTTCTTGATCCTTTTCTTCCTCCTCTTCACAATCTATGTAAAATAATTTCTTCTCAGCACATATATGATCTTTAGTGTCTTTGCTATCACAACTATAACAAAGCCCTTTTTCTCTTTTTTCTTCCAATTTTTGTGGTGTAAACCTTATAGGTTGTGGAAGGCTAGGAGAAAAAACACTTCCATATTTATAGTTGTGAGTGGTAGGATTCATTGTTTCCATAATTCCACTTTCAATTTTTCTTGCCAACCTAAATGCCTTCTCCAATGAATCAGGTTCCCAAAGACGAACCTCATGTTGAATCTTATCCTTTAAAGTCCCTATGAAGACATCAATCCTTTGCTTCTTTGGAATATCATTTACCCTAATATTCAATTTTTGGAAGTCTTCAATGTACTCTGCCATTGAACCCTTTTGTTCAGATTTATCAATTGGCTAAAGAAGGTGTTTCTCTTTGTATCCTCATAATGTGCTGTCATTTCCTCCGTGAAAATTGACCAAGTGACAAGTGGTTTACGAGAACAAAGCCCTCTATACCACACAAATTGATTTGGTTATAAGTATAAAGATGCAACATGTACCTTTTGTAACAATTGTACGTCATGTAGTTCAAAATATTGCTCCATGTGTAGTATCCAATTTACTAGATCCTTGCCATCAAACTTCCCATATTTTTTTCTTGATTTTAGGAGATCGATCTTGAATCTATTGTATCTCTAAAATTTCAGATCTCCAATATCTAAAATTGTGACCCGCGGTATCCCTCTGCGTCCTCTTTCCAATTCCACTTGTCTGATCGAAATTGGATTCTCCAAGAAAGAGTTGTGCCCAATCTCCCAAGATGACCTAATTATATACTTTTTCAGTAGATCTAAATTGTATGAAGTTACACGTGTCAAAGTTTCAACCTTTGGACCTAAATTTGATACAATGAAAACTATAGACCATTCTCTTTCTATAAATTCTTATGAAATTTCAATCTGATGCTCAGAAAGGAAGTTATGATCATTTTCCCCTGGTCACTTGTTTGAGATATAATTCGGGCACCTACACAAACCCTAATGTCCTTGGATCATATCTCTGAAAATATAGTGAGGCAAGATATGAAATTCAGACCCAAGGTTCAGAGAGATTTCGGATCAAATGGGTTTTTTTAGCTTCTGAAACATCACAGAATAAATGTTATAGAAAAAATTCCACAATGACCTATTTGGAGAAGTGAAACCCTGGAATCCAAAGCTCTCATACCAAATGTTATGAAATCAACTCTTAAAAAGATAGAAAATATAGATCAACGACTTAGAAATCAGCCTCTTTTAGGGGGCAACCTCATTTAAATTACACAAATGAACAATTCTTGAATGATACGAATGAAAATACCTCCTTTCTATATATAGGAGTCTAAGGGATCATAATATAATCAAAGCCGACATAACAATAATAATGTAAGGGCACAACAATAACAATAGTGGGCTTCTATGGGGAACAATAATAACAATACGGGGACTACATGGGCACAACAATATAACAAGGGGGTTGCGATAATAACAATAAGGGGTTACACTAGTAGTATAAGGACCTAACAATCTAACCTTCTATCTATGTTTCCACTGAATCGAGGAAAAAAGGTATACCATTCATGAATTGAAGGGACATGATGGGACTAACCATCAATAGAAGAAAAATCCAATGGGGCAAATTTGTTGGCCAAGAATGAAAAAATGGCCATTTTGAAAACAACTTTAGGTGAGTGATCTCAAGTTCATATGTAGGGGAAGCTTTTTGTTGTTTAGCATCAGAGTGAGTATGAGGCCTCTTCAAAGCTAGGATGGCCAAATAACCATATAGACAATGGAGTTGCTAGGGTCTTCACAATAAGACATAAAAATTGGAGTCACCAAGGTGAGATATCTTCAACCCACACTTCCCTTGCTCACCTGACAGAGGGAATGTAAAAATTGTCTTACCCCGGGAAAAATATTCTGATTCGTTCCCCGATAACGATGCCAGAAAGATGTTGTAGATTTTTCTATCTCCTATCACACAATTTCTTTAGAATATGTACAAGCCTGCTAGAGACAACCCCTGGGTTGAGAGAAAGGGGTCAGTGTGTAGGGCATCTGAGAGGAGTGCTTTTTAAGATCATCAGTAGGGATTTCTACTACACTCCATATGTCACGTAGTTTGAAAAGAGATAATTCAGGGGCTTTGTTCAATAGTCCTTCATCAAGGTAAAATCAAGAAAACACATAGATCTGAATACTCAGGGGGTAAATATGGCTATTCTCAAAGAGAAATGCCTTGGTTCTGGTGGCTGACACACAACAATAGGCAACTTAAAATTGTTGTTGTAATATAGATGAATAACAGGAAGGAAAGGAGGGGAATTGATGCAGAGGGCTAGACAGAACACATAATCCTACGAAACAACATCCAACAGAAACATGGAAGAGCGAGGAGATCAAAATGCATAAAGAAGAGCGTGAATTAAGGTCTCAAATTCTATGCCTCATGAATACATTTGTCACCATACAACAATAGGTAAATCTGTGCACATAAAGGTCATGTACACTATTAAATAACACAAGTAAATATGTAGTTAACACAAGTACCTTTTACTACTTAGCAGTAAACATACAACCATAAGGAGAGTGATACCAGTAGCTTCCTTACACTATTTCAGAGAAGGAAAGACATACATGAAGTGATAAACAAAGGGGAAACATAATGCATATTTCTCTGATTGAATCAACAAAACAATTTCATTAATCCTTGAATATGGAGTCCAAATCACCAGTCCAATACATTTAGAAATTGTATCATCCTAAGGACCTCATGAACAAGAAAATTGAACCAAAGTGGAACCACAGAATTCAGACCCCTTCGGTGCGGAATTTAGGAACCTCTGTTAAGTGTTTCTTCCCTCTTTTTATAAGGAGAGGGGGAGATTTGAAAGCAGTTACAAAATATCTCAGCTGAGCTCCAACTATTTAATCGACTAGCTATCTCAGTGTGTGAAGGTTTGTAGACCAAATCATTACAAAGGATTTGATTCGTTTCTTTAAAATGAAGAAATTACAGAATAAAAAAAAAAGGAAAATTGAATGATGGTTGAGGAAAATATCTCCTTGTCATTCCTATGATGCCTCTAATCTAACCACGTGCTGGGCATGGAATCCCCCCAAGGCATGTTTTGGGGCTTAAAGCCCAAGTTTTGACTGAATCTTGTTGTAAATCTCCATGAATTGCGGGCGCGGGGCACAAAAGTATGATAGAGTCATAGGGTTGTCCGCCCTAGTTTTGTAATGTAATGTCAGTTGGATAGACTTACCCATGGTCTGCACACCATGGGATTATATAAACAGAGTGAGGCTCTAAGTAGTTAAGACATCTAATATAATCTAAGGATAGTCGAGGATGAGGAATTGAGTCATATCCGAGGAAGTAAAGTATATTTTTGGGTCATAGAGTACGAGAAGGCTCTGCGGCTGAGTGTGCAGAAGCCTAGTAGTTCGCAGCTAAGTGCGCAGACCCCTATAACTGAGTGCGCAGGGCAGAGTCGAGTTTGTAACTAAGGAAGGAATTAATAAAGAGAAGTTGTGTTATAAATATGTGTATATGCTCTTGGGTTAATGAATGATTGATATACATTACAATTATATTGTTTATTCAATGTGCACATCTGTATGAATGGTTTATGTTGCTAAAGTATAACTTAAAGTACTCAAGCAGGCAAAGCTAACTAACTAAGATTGAAATACAAGTAAAATCTACGGTAATAACGAAGGGCGCGGCGTTCAGCCCCTCAGTAGGATTGCACGAAGGCAGCATATCAGGCTGCAAGGTACGGGAAAGAGCATGAGGCAACCTACACGCAGGGTCAAACCAAGGACCAGTTGAACTCATCAGACATCTTCAGGGTGCGGAAAGCTAGTTCTAGCACCCTCCCATACTACTTCAGGTGAGGCCTCAATCTGCGCTCTGCGGACTGTTGCCGAAAGGGCTAGTAGTACTGATATTTGTTTGGCTAATTAACTTTGAACTTGGGTCAAGCCCCAACAATCCAACAAATGGTTTTGTTTCCAGGACCGGGATTTGCATAGATATGTCTAATGTTGTATCACTGGAATCTGACAAAGAAAGGAATTGAAGATTAGGTGGACAGAAAAATTCACGAGTTCGCAGTGTAGGAAAACAGGAATCTGTGACTATCAAAGGAAGAGTGGCTAGATTGCTACTTGTATATGGAGATCCATGAAATTTTCTTTGCATCCTTCCCCACTGAGTTGTATGAGTAGATTGTGAAGCTAATAGATAGTTAAGGAAGGTGTAGGCTCGACAAACCTATTGTGCAGACTCTAGAATTGGTGTGCAGATTGGAAGCATCGAAAGATAAGATTGCGCGCGCTGTGGATCACTTGCTCAATCGAATTATAGGAGGATTTATCACCGAGTTCTGTTAGGTTGTGTTATATTCTTTCCACAACTAACCCATGTAGTTAATCAGGGGGTTAGAGGGGGGGTGTAGCCCCCCCTTCGTTGTGCCGATTACGCAGTGGGGGGGTCACAGGGGGGGCAGGTAGTCCCCCTCTATAGGGTCCGATGCAGCGCCCCGGGAAAAAAAAATTTGGCCCCTATATTAGGTTGGGCGAACCTAACTATGGTTTTCGGTCCATGGTTTTGGACGCGACGGTTTTCGGTCCATGGTATTGGATGCTTCGACATGTATAAATATGTATTGTAACATTGAAAGGAATATAATGAAAAAAATCAAGCTGGTAGTCCCACTTTTGGGATCCAGGGGAAAATCTCTGTGTATATGTGTTTTATGTGTTATGCGCTCGCATTGTTTATTTTCTGTGTTTTAGAATTCGTATGCAGGTAATTTTTGTATGGGGTTAAAACCTACATTTGGTATCAAAGTTGTTTTGGCTTCAAGGGGACGTCTTTATTGCTGAGTGGTTTCGCTTGGGCCTATGGTAGACCCTATTTAGTGGGAGATCTGTGGGATCGATTATGGTGGTGAAAGAAGATGGCGAGCAGTGGAAAGATAGAGATCGATAAATTTAATGGTCATAGTTTTGAGTTATGGAAACTCAAGATGGAGGATCTGTTGGTGGATAAATATCAGTGGATCACGGTAGATCTAGGTACTAAACCAATGGGAGTGTCTGATGAAGAATGGAAGAAGTTGGATTGAAAGGCAAAGAGCACAATACGATTGTGTGCCTCAGATTCAGTATTGTTGAATGTATCAGGGGAAGCTATGAGGAAGGCTTTATGGGACAAGTTAGGGACTTTGTACCAATCTAAGTCTCTGGTGAATAAACCATTCCTACGGAAAAAGCTGTATAACCTGAGGATGAAAGATGGAGACTCGGTGACTAAGCATCTGAACGCATTTAATACTGTGGTAAGTTAGTTATTATCTATTGATATTAAAATTTTAGATGAAGATAAGTGCATCAGTTTTTTGTGTTCTCTACCAGATTCGTGGGATAGTCTAGTTATTGCAATAGGTAGCAATGCAACTGCCTTGCAGTTTGATGAAATAGTCTCATCTTTGCTGATGGAGGAGATGATATGGAAAAATATGGAGAGCTAGAATGGTGATGCCTTGTTTGTACGAGGACAATCACAGAACAGAAACAAAAATAAGTCATCAAGTGAGAGATCTAAATCTCTAGGAATACCTGTAAAGGTGGTGTGCTGGAAATGCGGAAAGGAAGGGCACTACAAAAGGGACTGTAAATCTAAAGCTCCTGACAAAGGAAAGGGATATGATGATGCTTCTTCTGCATAGGCAAAAACCACCTCAGATGAAGGTGGGGATGTGTACTTGGCTTCTTCAAGTACACATGTAGATGATGAGGCATGGTTGATTAACTCAGGTGATGGTGGTGATGTCTTCTTAGAGGATGATAGGAAGGCTAGAATCGTTGGTCGCGGAAAAGTAAAGTTGAAGTTGCAAGGTGGAAGGGTTAGAACACTTCCGAGTGTTCTACATACTCCTGCATTAGCCAAAAATCTAATTTTTGTAAGCAAGCTGGATGATGGATGTGTAAAAACAATGTTCGAGAAGGACACCTGCAAGCTCGTTCGAGGAGCACTGGTATTGATGCGGGGAGTTCGGACTGGAACTCTGTACAAGATGCAAGGTAGCATTGTTATTGATGGGTGCAATAGTTCTGTGGTTCTTGAAAGTGATCTGAATTGGATCCATCAAAGATTGGGAAATAACCATGATTGTATCAGGTCGGGACAAATCTCTAAAAATTCCAAAAATAGCGATCAAAAACACCCCAAACCAGTGGCAAGGGTAGCCAACATGGAACGACGAGGACCTCGGTCAAGGTGTGCTGACCGAGGCCCATGGAGACTGCACAGGAGGTCGAAGTAGTCCTGGGGAGCCCTAGATCGGGAAAAGGAGGTGATTTTTGATGCACGATTAGTGCCTAGCACTAATCGCTCGGTGAATAGGGATGAAATGGGGGAAGCCCGAGCACTTGGACACATGGCGAATCGGAGAACTACGGGGTGGGAAAGGTAAAAAGAGCTAATCGTACAAGGCGGGACCTGTGCTTTGGAAATTGGCAGTATTGATCAGGGTGCCTCAAATGGTAAAAGGTTTTGGAGAGAGCGGAGCAATCCCACTTAACGATCGACGCATGGTGGAAGAGGTGAGAGAAAACCAACGTTGATTATGCATTATCAGTTGAGCAAGTCAACTGCGCGAGATGTGTGTATGATGTTGGATATGGGGGAGCCTAGATCAGACGGCTAAGATTGTGCCCGATGGAGGAAGCGGAATCGACAGGGAATTAAGTCACGTTCTAAAGGGATTTGGAATCCATTTGACCGCCATGGTGGAGGAAGAATGCATCCACAACGTAACTGAAGAAATGAACCGATGAGAAAGTTGGCGCTATTCAAATGAGGACACGCGGCCACTTCTTGAGCGTTCATGTTGATGCCAAACAGGGAACTCCAAGTGCAGCTACAGAAAGCGAATCGATAGAGGCAGAAGATGAATCGAACAGGCATGGAAGCGAATGGCTAAAATCGATGAATAGAGACAGAATACACAGTCAATTCGGAGTGAAGTCCGAGAGATGAAGGAAAAAGACCAGAATCCCAAGAGGAGGATGGAATACACAAAGAAGAAGGCAGTGAAGCAAGAGAAAAGTAGGACGAGACAAAGGGTCGAGCTGATGCAGCGGCAACATCGAGCACCACCGAGCTTAAGAGATTCGAGCCACCCCATAGAGGGATTTGTCCAAGCTGAGCACCACGTTGGGATATTACCACTATAGACCGGAAGGTCACAGAGCTGGTGGGAAGAAGAGACTATGTACTCCAGTGGCTTATGGAATACAAGAACCACCCTGCCAAGCAAAACCTACTTCAGGAGAACTCACATTGAGTCCTTGTATTGTAATTCTCTGCTCAAAGACCCAATAAAATAAGGCCACCACTGAAAGCTAGACCGGAGACATAGCCCTGGAGAATAGGGTGAACTCCTTATTAAAATTGCTTGTGTCTTTGTGATTGCTTACTGTATTTCTCTGTTGTCTTTCCATTTAAATGTCTATGTATTGGCAATCTAATCGATCCGTTGCTTAAATAACACAGAACACACACCGACACATGAGTCTGTAATACCTTTTGTTTAATAAAACTTCAACTGATGTCACTCATAAGGTGATTATCAGATCAAGTGGTATTAGAGTAGTAGGTTGTAAGGTTAGACAAGCTTGTGTTGGTTTAGCTATGAATGCTCACTAGATCAAAGCTCAAATTAGGAGAAGGAGAGTTGGTGGAAACTAATCCTGAAATTGGGAGAGTCTATCCTCGAAAGACAATGGTAGAGGAAGGTTCTATGGGGCCAGACCCTCAATTTATAGAAAGTTTCCTAGCTATAAAGTCTATGGTAGAAGAAATGTATAGGGACTTTAGAAAGCATAAGGATGAAGATTCATCAGGTTCTAAACAAGATAAAGAAAAATATGAGTCTCATTCCCATGACCACTCAAAAGGAAAAAGGAAAGAAGAAAGCTTTCCCACACCTCCTAATAGCCTTGTGCATAATAAGAAAGCATCTTTGATTAAACTAGATGTTAAATTTGACTTGCCTATATATGACGGAGAGCTAAATGCTGAAAAGTTGGACAATTGGATTAGACAGATTGATGTATATTACAGGGTACAGAACATAGAATTGGACAAGAGTAAGATTCAGCTGGCAAGCTTATGCCTAGGAGGCACTGCCTTGGTTTGGTGGGAATGCAGAACCCAAGCTGATATGAAGAAGCATGGTAAGACCATCTCTGTCTGGAGTGAATTTGTTGCTGCAATCAAAAAGCAGTTCTATCCATTGGCCTACATGCAACAAGCCATGATGAGTTGGCAAACCCTTTGGCAGTTGAAAGGGCAAAGTGTGCAAGGGTATACTCAAGAGTTCAGAAAGAGAGCATTGATGTTCGGTATCTCACTAGACTCGCCAGAAACTCTTTTGAAGTACATTGGTGGCCTACACAGCTACATGAGGCATACCATCCTCATGTTTAATCCCACTAGTATAGATGAGGTATCTGTACAAGCTACTCATCTAGAAGCTAGAGGAAAGAATGGAAATCCAGAAGTTGGGGGACCATCCCAACCCATTGTAAGCAAGAGCAAGGAGAAAAGAAAGCAGAAGAGGAAAGCAAGGAAGGCTAACACTGCACAAAAAAGCAAAGCTTCGTGCACTCATTGTAAAAAGGATGGGCACTGTTAGAGCCTAGATTTACCTCAGGCTGAAAAGGTAAGCTTCTAGGTCCACATCAAACCACGCTCAGCCTCGTAGCTAGCCCTATGAGGACAGGAGAGGGCTCTCTCTGGGTCAACCTCAGCAAAAAATAATCAAATGGGCTTGATATGACTAATTTTACAACTAATTTTAGGCTAGGTATGAAGTGCAAGGATTTGATTTGAGTTTTTGGGAGTTTTGTGTTGGAAAAAGGGAAAGGAAAATTTGGGTTCGGGGATGAGGCCAAATTTTTGCAGAGTTCTGATTGGGGCAAGGAAGGCAATTGTTTTGATAATTTAGATTGAATGAATGGATGGATCAGACTGGTGAGGAGCCAAGGAGGGCAAGAGAGTCTCAAGAGTCCTCCTCAAACAGATGAAAACATTTAAAATTAAACAAAATTTCAAGGCAGAGCACAACAGTTCAGTGAATTCTACCTTAATCACTCATTTGTTTAATTTCAGAAGCAAAGAGAAGGGAAAATGATACACATAAACATCAATGAAATTATAGTTACATAGAGCAAAACATCATCAAAACACAAAGCCACATGGATCCCAACAAGTGCTGCAAAACCCTGGTCTTTTCTTAGCCAAAGATGCAAAGATAGAATGTACAATGATGTGCCAAGCAATCCCAAGTGTCCAACCCTGAAAATTACTAAGAAATTACATGATATAGACAAGCATAACTCCTTCCCATGCCTCTAGGGGTCGAGCTCATCATTCTAGGAGCTATTTCAACCATATTTAAACAAGGAACTGAAAAATAGGCAATGAAACAACTTGCCTCTATAAGCTAGGAAACTGATTCATTCAGTTGTTTTTCACTTTTTAGTGAATGAATCTACTAAAACAAGTAAATATGTGCCAAAATTACATGATGTTCATGAAATTACATCAAGGTAGATCAACACTTACATAAAAAAGTAAAACTGGTCAAAACTGGGTGAAATTATGAGCTGCTGAGTAAAACATTGGCCAAAATTCTCTATGCGCCGCGACTAAAATCTGCATGCGTAGCACAACTTTGGAGCTGATTTTGAGGCACTTCCCGAAGTCCAAACTGAGCCCAAGATAGCTCGTTGGAAAATCATACCTGTTTACTTTCCAACCCAAGTAAACTTTCTAGATTTGGATGTCATTTTCCCCTCCAAAGCTTCATTCTCCCACGACTGCTTCCTGTAGGTGCAAAAGGTGGCAGAGAGGTCATTTTTGGCATGTTTTTGACCCTTTAGGCAACCTAGAACTTGATGAAATCGTTAGGTAATACATGATCATTCATAAATTTTCATAAAAAATCCAGAAATGCAAATTTTTCCTCCCGAAGATCTCCCAATTATAAGCGCGCGCCAAGTGGCGCTACGCGTTGGGCAGGAAAACCTGTTTTGAAGCCCAAAAAATTCAAAAGTGACAAAATTTTCTTCAAATTTGCTAAAATTTGGACTGAAGGTATATCATTAAGTATCATGCTCAGCCAAAGAAGCTTCGGCCAACATTTGGAGCCTATCATGCCTTTTGCATCGTTTTAACAACCTCCTTAGCCTTGCCTTCAAGATTTTGATCCTCGCTTTGCAAATATGAGTTCGTGCCCAATAATGGTTTTTCATGTGCCTGAGCATGCCTTTGTCCTTTTTTTTCCTTCGCTAATAGCTTCTCGAGATGAATGTTGATCCTCTCAAGCCAAGACTCCCGATCATCATTAATCTCGTGCTCCAATGAAGTGAATTCTATCCTCCTCCTTTGGGCAGTTTGACGATTCTCTCGGATGTTTTGTAATTCCATGATTGCTTACTGATCTTCAAGGTGCTTTTTCCTCTGGTCCAAGTATTTCATAGTCCAGTTAGCACTCTCCAAGTTGAGGGACATGACTTTGATCTTTGTCTACTACTCCTGGATGATCTCTCTAAGATGTGCACTTTGCGGGCCCATGTCTGTATTGTCATCCTGAACAAGAATAAAGTCTTGCTCACCTGAAGGCCCCTTGTCCTGCATTGGCCTCTTGCCTCTATTCAGTACCTGTATTTGTGCTGCTGATGATGACAACGAGACCCCTTCCACCCCAGGTGGAGATAGTACTCGTCGGTCTACTGTAAACAATCCCCTCGTGCCTCTCTGATAGGTGACATATGTCAGCACACTAGTAGTCTCTGCCTCTCGACCTCCATGCTGCTGTGAAGGTTCACCCACATCATGGACAACCTCCTAAAGAGTTGCTGAAGTTGTGAAGAACTCATGGGAAATGAAGTCTTCCCATGTGATACCCTGCAGGCCAAGCTGATGTACAACAATGATCTTGATGAGCACATAGTGATAAATGTTATGGTACTGTTGTTTAGGAGTCTTATTTTGCACAAGAGTGGTCATCCTCTCGATGTTTCGGCACATCAAATATGGAATGTTTTTCAACCTCACTCTCATGAAATGCATCAATAACCTGATATGGTATGCATAGAGGCGTGAGAAGCGGCCTTCACAACTAAAGTATTTGATAATGAGTCTCATCAATGGCGCATAAGATTCCTTCAGAAACTGGAATGGGAATACCCCATTGAGCTGCCTCAAATAGCTAGGCCTGATGTAAGGTTCATAATATCTTCTATCTAGTTGCTGCCTCTTGTTCCAGTCTTCGCCTATATTCGGTATCCCGGTGGCCTGAGAAATGGTTTCTGGTGTCAAGGTGAAGTTTACTCCAGCAAGAGTGACATGACCATCATGCAAATGTAAAACAAACAACCGAACTAACTCCTGATGATGCTCAATCTGAGCAATCATCTCACAATACTGAAAGCACGACTGTTGCTGAAAGCATGTCATTACAAGCGGGCAGGCCTGCAATTGAGTCAAGGAAGTGGGCTCTTCTCTGACATGTCTTCCACCCTTACGAGGTCTTCTAGGCACATTAAGCTCAGTGGTTGAGTCATTGTCTTGTTCATATTCTTGCTCATATGATGAGTCTGTCTCTGTCATTGTGATGCAAGTCTATGCCAAGTGAATGTTGATCTGTATGAGGTGAAAACAAAAATTTGGTGTGTTTGCCTTCAATTGCCAAATGTGTGCTAAGTAGGAAGGAGTGTAGGACAATGGGTGTATGCAATTATAGTCAAGATGATAACAGTCACTTGACCGTATTTAGGAATCTGGGGTTTGATATGGAAAATTGAAATTGTAGGGTTTAGGGATAGGGACAAGTGGGGAATGAGTGACTTGGGATCCTAAGGGAATAGGGGTTGGAAATGATAATATGATTACAGTGATAAGAAAGGGAAATAGGGGATAAATCATTTTGGCACCAAAGTCACATTTCAAAACTCAATTGCAGGGCAGTTTTCATAAGAGGATAGGGTTTGAGTTTCAACATTTAAATTCTTCAAGTCAAACTTCAGAACCACACCAAACAATATTCAATAGCAATTGCAAGGTCAATCAGACTTACTCGGGGCAAATGGAAACGAAGGCAATGACAAAACTGGTTGTTGGCTCTGTGTGCCACACACAAACCCAGTGCGCCATGCCTCCTGGATGCGCCGGGACAGTGTAATTTTACACGGCGGAAATTGGCCCAATGCGCCACACAGCCTATGTGCACTGCGACCTCCTCCAATGTGCCACGTGCACTTCCAACACACAATCTTGGCCTTCAAACACAAAATTTGCTCGTCCAGAACTTAAGTGGATTGCAATTGACCTCTTGGAATACCAATGGATGTTTCAAACCATGAAAATGTCAGTTACAGTGACGGGTTTGATTTTTGTTTCTCAAAAACCACTTTCTTATGTTTTAGCTTTGGCACTTTTTCATTTTAATACAACTTTGTTCTTTTTATTTCCTCTTTGATTTTTTGGCTAAAATGATGAAACTTTTGACAATTTTTTGCAGGGATGATGGCATTTGGATTTTGACAAAGGATGACCAGGTCTACACTGAAGAACTATAGTATTTGAAAAACTTTAAAAATTACATAATTATTACAAAATCTAAATTTCATGATTTCTTCTTCAAAATAGGGTTTTGAAGAAGAATCATTCTCGAGCATTATTGGCAATGAAGCATATGGAATAAAAACTTATTACGAACATCCTCATGGCCTGTTGGCATTATTGGACACTTTGAAGACTGAATTCGCTAAACCCTAGACCTAATGACTGAAATAACTCTCTGCTCACCAAAGGACCAAACATTGACTATCATTGATTTGATGAACTTTGATGATCAGACCTGAGCCAGCAGGTACAAGACATGAGAGGAATGAGTGGCAAGACCCTTCCGTCAGAAGATCGATGCTCCTAATGGAATGCAGATGATCGAGTTGAATGAGACACCTAAAATGGAATGCAACAAAAGGGGTTTTGATCTCTGACAAAGGGATGTAAAGACCGACTCTAACATTGGCTCCAATGGGGATGGTAGCTCCTGGGAGGTGCCAAGAATGGCAGATCTCTAGGAGAGATATACAGTGCCTTCGTCCATTGGGCTATGGAGTCCATTATTTTGACAAATTAACACAAGACTCTTGACTTATTATTAACTAAAACTTGACTCAAATCGACTCAATTATGAAACCAAAATGACTGAAAAGATGACTCGACAAACTGAACCCAAAACTGAAATCTTTCTTCAGAATTATAGCCTTCACTTCGAGCCCCAGACTGAAGAAAATATCACAACACATACTTGCAATGAAACTGAAATAAAATGGTATATACAGTGACAATGTAGACATCAGAAACAACTCAGAAATGATACCGCTTGAGCAGCCGACCATTGAGCAGCCCTCTAGGACGTTCTTCCTCGTTCATCTCCTTCAGAAGAAAAGCATTCTGACCACAATATGCAACAATTTTGAAGGGACCTTTCCAGAGATTTTCGAACTTACTGTGCTTACCCTTTTCCTCATTCCTTGCATCCCATTTCAGCACCACTTCCTCCAATTGGAATTTGTCCGCCTTCGCTTTTCTATCATAGATTTTCTTAATCCTCTCCTGCAACTTTGATGTATTTTGGAAAACTTCTTCTCTTGTCTACTACAAATGGACCATTTGATTTAGTCTTCTCTGCATATGATCTTCTTTTTTGTCGGCTTCCTGAAGAAGTTTAACTACCAGAGCTGCTAGAGAAGTAGGAAACATTGTATCAACTCCATAAACAAGCTCAAAGGGAGACATACCGATGGATTTCTTTTGACTGAACTGATTTGCCTAAAGTGCATTGACCAACTTCTTATGCCAACTCTTCTTATTTATTTCCAACAGCTTCTTAATGATGTTGACTAAAGATTTGTTAGAAGACTCTGCCAACCCATTGCCTTGCGGATGATAGGCAGTTGAGTGACCCAAAATGATTTTATACTTGTTACAAAACTCAATCATCTTCTTTGATTTGAAAGTTGCTTCATTATCAGTGATTAACTTGTTCAGGCAACCAAAATGAGACAAGATGTTATTCTCAAGGAATGAAATTATTACCGCATCCGTAGCTTGTCTAGTGGGAATTGCTTCGATCCATTTCGTGAAATAATCTGTTGCCATGAGGATCCACCTATGCTGACCTGAAGAAGCAGGATGAATTTCACCAATGAAATCCAACCCCCACTGCTGAAAAGGGGCACTCACCTCAATGGGCTTAAGCAGCAAAGGCTGTAATTTCTGCCTTCCTTAAAAAATCTGACATTTATGACAGCTCTTAACAACCTTATATACATCAGCAAACAATGTCGGCCAATAGTATCCTGTTCTCAAAATTTTATTTGCCGTTGTTTTCCAAAAAAGGTGACTACCACAATCTCTTTTATGGAAATCCTCCATGACCTTCTTCGCTTCTTCTTCCACCAAACAATTCAACAAAACACCTCCGGGATCTTTCCAATAAAGTGTGGAATTTAGAATGCAAAACTTAGCAGCCTTTAATTTAAGAGTTCTACTTTTGTTTCTAGTCATGCCGGGTGGTGGTGACAAATTCTGCAGCACATATATGATATTTGAATACCACGGGGAAAGAACAAACATTTTGGATACCTGAATTGACAAACCGTCCTCATTCTCATCAGACATAGCAGCGATCAAATTTATGTCTAAGGCGTGCAAGTTTGATTCAGCCATTAACCTTGCCAATCCCTGTCCTTTAACAAGCTTGGTGGGCTTTATCTCCAAATCGTACTCCAACAAAGCTGCAATCCACTTGCCTCGTCTTCCTTTCGGATATGTCTTTACTAAAACATCCTCGACAACAGTGTTAGGAACATAAGCCAAAGTATGAGAATGTAGAATATATACCCGAAAATATTTCAATGCTTTCACAAGTGCAAGGGCTTGCTTTTCAATGATGTTGTACTTCAAGGCTGCATCACTTATAGTTCGGATGAAGAAAGCAATTGGTCTTTCGTGCTCATCTCTTTTTTTCACTAATACAGCTGCCATTGTATGCTCCGAAGCAAAAGAAAACAATATAAAATCCTGAGTGTAATCTGGGTTCATTAGAACCAGAGCTGAAGAAAGAGCCAATTTGACTAAATTGAAAGATTTTAGAGCCTCTTCCATCCACTTCACTTGCCTATCCTTCTTAAGCATGTTTGTAATTTCTCTTAAGTGTTCAGATAGATTAGGTACAAAATGACGTAAAAAATTCATTTTACCATTAAAAGATTGAATCTCCTTCTTATTTTGGGGCAGGTCAATTTGCTGAATCGCTTCTACACATGCTGGATCAATACGAATGCCATCTTTTGAGATAATGTGCCAAAGTAATTGCCCACATCCATTGCAAACAAGCTCTTCTTCGGATTCAGTGATACACCATATTTTCTGCACTTTTGAAAGACAATTTTCAAATGATACATGTGTTCTTCATCTGATTTGGAAAACACCGTCAGATCATCAAGGTACACAACCAAAAAGACATCTTTCTCATTTGCGAAAGCCAAGTCCATTGCCCGCTGAAATGTGGCACCTGCGTTCTTCAAACCTTGAAATGTTCCCCATGGAGTGGTGAACGCCGTTTTGTCTTAGTCATCTTCATGGACCAAAATTTGGTTATATCCAGAATAACCATCGAGTAGTGACATTTGAGATGCTCCAACTACTCGCTGAAGTATATGATCCATTTTGGGCAATGGATAATTGTCCTTCAATGAAACTTTATTGAGATTCCTAAAATCAATGCACAAGCAAATCTCACCTGTCTTCTTTCGTACGGGCACCAAATTAGAGATCTAGTTAGAAAACCTTATGGGAACAATGATTCCTGATTTGTGCAACCTATTTATCTCCTTCTCAATCGATGGCAGCAGTTTTGGATTTAACCTTCTCAACTTCTGTCTGAAAGGTTTCTGATTAGGCTTAATGAGAATAGTGTGCTAAATTATATTGGTATCATATGTCTTCAAGTCAGAATAGTCCCAAGAAAACACATCAGCAAAAGATGACAACAAACTAATATATTTGAATTTTACCTTGTGTGGCAATGCTTTGGATAGTTTTACCATTTTTGGATTTGCAACTCTTCCGATATTGACCTCTTCAACACCCTTTTCTGTTGGCTGCAATGTTGGTTTACGGGCTTTGATTCCGATATTGACCTCTTCAACACCCTTTTCTGTTAACTTGCAGAGTCGAATTTGATTGCACCAACAATACAGCTGAGTATGAAGCTTTAGTCCAAGGGTTGTACAAAGCAATCAGATTAAATGTCAAATACCTTCAAGTTTTCGAAGACTCTGAAATTGTAGTCAGACAAGTACGTAATACTATACATTGCTTATCAGGTCATTTAAAACATTATCAATCTTTAGTTCAATATCTGACTGAGCACTTTATAGCATTTAATATTTCATCAATTCCCAGACTCCATAATGCAAGTGTAGACCTTTTGGCTAACGTAGCTTCTAAACTTATCCCTTCAAAAGATTTTAGTCCTGATAGATTTTCAATAGAATTAATCTTTAGACCTTCTATTCCTGATAACATCACAAATTGGAGAATATTCAACGACGATCTTGATATCGTGAGTTTTCTCACATCCGAAGGATCTTATACCAATCAAATAATTGATGAAGACCAACATGACCGACAATTGCAACAAGATAGCACTAGCAATGCTATACCTAAGTCGGTAGTCAAATTAGAAGACCTTTATCATTTGAAAGATTGGTTTAAAAGATCTACTAATTCAAAACTCCAAAGTTCAACTTTGAATTACGAATTAGTAAATATAGGAACTGATACCAAACCCCAAAACATCAATCTAGGCCTTGTCCTAACTCCCGAAGAAAAATTAGCATATATCCATCTTTTGAGACAATACAGAAATTTTTTTGCTTGGAACTATGATGAAATTAAAACATACGACACTTCTATCATCCAACATACTATTCCAATGATGGAAAATGCAAAACCAGTCCAACAGAAGTTGAGAAAAATCCATCCCAATTTATAAAATCAGATTAAATCTGAACTCAACAAGTTATTGAAAGCCAAAATAATTTTCCATGTTCAACATTCCAAATGGGTCTCCAACATGGTACCTGTTAGAAAGAAAAACGAAGATATTAGAATCTGTATTGACTTTTGAAACCTTAATAAAGCCTACCAAAAGGATAATTTTCCTTTGCCTCCTATGGAACAAATCTTGCAGGCAGTCGCTGGGTCAGAATTAATCTCCTTTTTAGATGGATTTTCAGGATACAATCAAGTGTTGATACATCCTGACGATCAATTAAAAACCACATTCAGAACCCAATGGTGTACCTATGCATATAAACAAATGCTTTTTGGTCTGATTAATGCTGGTGCCACATTTCAGAGAGCCATGGACATTGCATTCGGAGGTTTAGTTAAGAAGTCTATGGTAATCTATTTGGATGATATAACTGTCTATTCCAAGACATGAAGCAACCATCTCAGAGATTTAAAACAAATCTTCCAACGTTGTCTCAAGTATGGAATTTCACTCAACCCTAAAAAGTCCTTTTTCGCATTAAGTGAAGGAAAACTTCTAGGATTCATAGTGTCAAAAACTGGAATTCACATTGACCCTGACAGAATCAAAGAGATTTCCAAAATTTCCCTACCTCACAACAAAAAAGCTATGCAATCTTTCCTTGGTCAGATCAACTTTGTAAAGAGATTTGTTCCAAACTTTTCAAGAATTGTATCTCCTTTACAAAAAATGATAAAAAAGAACTCAAACTTCAAGTGGGGCCAAAACAAATATGAGGCATTCAATCTAATCAAACAAGCAATTATCAATTCTCCATCTTTAGCGACTCCAAATTTTTCAGAGCCTTTTGTTTTATATACATTTGCATCTGACAGATCATACGCAACAATACTTACTCAGACAAATCAAGAGAAGGCAGAAGCCCTGTTGTGTAGGTAAATCCCCTCTGCGGACAGAGGCGATCCCACTAGCCTAAATGGGGTCTAGCAACAATCAAACAACGCTAACATGCAGGTTCCTAATCGCAAATTAAAGACCGATGATGAGGGCCTACCTTGAATCCAATGCTAGTAGTTATAGAAGAGTCGTCGCTCCCGTTCTTTTGCTCCAGCTGGTCACAATCCCCAAGATCCTCGTGAACGGACACCTGCACACGCAAAGAACGACACAAATACAAGCATAAAATCCAAGAGATGGAACTATATATCAGTCAGAAAGGATATAACTCAAACATCATTATAAAGACAATAAGAGTGGAACCATAATGATAGTCGTCTATTATTATTGATAAACAAAGAAGAATACAACCAAGTTCTGACGTCAAATCCTCCTTTGGCTGGGTGATCAACAACATATGCCTTGCAAAGCTTGTTGGGAATGGGGAACAAGCCTCTCTCTCCTTGATTACTTGGACAAGAATCTCCTCATTAAAGATGTAGCCTTATGTGGATGAAGAAGGCCTCTTGAGCATGAGCTTAGCAATTCTCAGACTTTGGGACTTAGAATTTGGAGCTTGAAGAGTAGAATTACTAACTAGCTTGTCAAAAGCAAAAGGACAAGCTTATATAGAGGGAGGAGAAGGAGATAAGGTCATCCACAAGATCCATGGGATTGTCCTCATCATTAGGAAGCTTCCATGAGAGGTGGAGAACTAATTCCCTTCTATGGAGATTCGAAGCCCAACTGAACTAACTCAAGCTGGAATCTGTTCATGAATAGGTTAGGAAGAACCTTCGCAAGTTGGTTTGTTAAAAACTTTACCCAACTAGGCTGGCGCGAGTGTGACTTTGGGACAGAGCACCAGCTGGCGCACCCTCTTTGGAGGATATCCCCCATTGGCGCGAGTAGTACACTGTGGAACATCACCAATGGAAAAAGTGCTATTTTTATGGGTATTTTGCAGAAGGTATCTTCAGGGCATATGAAGTACATACTCAAGGGGATACAATGCAGGTGTTTTCAGGTTATGTCACCTCTCACAGGTCCCGGAATAAGTCCTCCAAGATGCAGGAGAAGGGGTAACAGGGACGGTGACAAATTACTGTGTAACAGATGCCCCCTAAAGCATGAGGCCCGAGAAAGAGAGCGGTGAAATGCTTTACAAGAACATGGTCGACTGAAAACACGGCCGCCGGAGAACTTGCACGAAGTACAACTGATATCTCAAGTACATGATATATGCGGTATGGGCACAGCCATCCATAGCAGAGTATATAAAAATCTAGATCCAAGGTATGGGTGCAGCCATCTAGTAAGGATCGATAAAGAGACTCAGGCATGGTCACAACCATCCAGTGAATGAGTCATGTAATGATTATAATAATCCACAAAACCGCAACCTAGATCTCAACAGACAAAATCCAGGGTCTTGTGCTCCATCTCGACCCGAACAAAGTACAAGTTCAAGCATGTGAATATGGGAGTCGAAGTCGAAGATGCAAGAACATTGTCTGATTACCAGTCAATGATGAAAACTGTTAGCAGACGCGAGAGGTACCACCAATAATGACAATGGTCCTCAAGGTACTATAGGTACAACCTACGGTGTGCGAATCAGTGAGCCAGTGTCGAACACCCGTAGAATCATTCGATCGGAGGCCAATGATGAAAACCTCACGTTGAACATGAAGAACCTGCCATTGATGCATGCAGGCTCCAAGGCACCTGAAGGGAGCCTCTAAGTAAACCTCCTGGATAATGAGCTAAAGTCGACAAGAAGTGACCTTGATCGAAGGTGGGCCATAATGTTTCCCACATCATCGACACGAGATAGAGAAGGATAAGATGTTTTGTGTGAGGTATCAGAGGGAGGTTGAGTATTTTGCAGAGGTCAACTTCTCTTGAACATATTGGCGGCACGACAGTGGACTGGCAGTATTTGACATCAAATGATCAGGGGTCATGGTGACAAGGCAATGAGCAGATGAGAGGTCAAACAGGATAACCCAAACCCATGGAGGCAAGTGTAAAAACAAGATGAGATGTCCCCACCTAGACACGAATGCAGATAAGTCCCATGTTCAAGAGTGACATACTGCCGACACGACAATAATTGTGGTTCCTTTTTCCCCACCATTTCTGGCGAGTACCCCCGTTATTTTTGGATGACAAGATTGACGGGGATAGCATATGCTTGGGAGGCGTCATTTCGACAGAATATGATGTCATTAAGTTTTAACGAGTCTAACAAAGGAAGAACTCAGCGTTTTTTCATGTTTAGAGAGTTTGAAAAGACAGCGGAAAAGTAAACTCCAGGGGTGTCCTTTTTCATAAAGTTGTGTCTCTCGAGCCCGAAAAAGTATAAAACAATGCTTGAAAGAACCACCTGATCATTATGACCGAGGAGTACTTTTCATAAGTAGTGATTCCAATCTGAAAAATTAAAAAAGCGATTGAAACCACGTCGCTTCGTGACCATTAACAAGCCTGAAACGACAGGGGTCCGACAATCTTTTCGTTTTTACACGGTCGAAAAAGAGTTTAAAGACAACCGCCTCTCTTTTAGATTTAATGGGTTGAGAGGGCCAACCCGGAATTCTTTTCACATTTAGAGAGTCAGAAAAGAGCAAAAAGGTGACTCCAAAGTGAATTTTTCGTGTATTTACCGAGTCCGAAAAAGTATAAAATACAACTCGTTTCGTCGCCTAAGCTGCACAAACACCTATCGCTGCACAAGAAACCGGTGTAAAATCCATTTTTGACACAAATATACATTAAAATATTCATAAAATGACTTTTAAAACCTACTTGAGGGTCAAAAAGTTATAAAATGGGTGAAAATGGTAAAACAAGAAATTACTTTTCACTTTTTACCTTTGGAGAGTGACATTAGGGCTTTTGGTGTGCGATCTTCAAGCGACAATTGTGACAAATCCAGTTGACCATTCGGAGCGTCGTCAGTGTCAGGTAAGAGGTCTCTTCCCCCACTCCATTTCCACCCATTTCAAATTTGTTTTAAACTTTTTTTTCATCCTGTAGGGAAGAGATTTAAAAAATAAGGGTTGCACCCATTGGCGCGGGTTTCGGGCACGGACCCATGCCAATGGGGCAACTTTCCCTAGAGGCACTCGCCCATGGGCACGACTGTTTTAGAAACAGTCACACCAATGACCGCACGAGTTTTTTGGCCAATTTTTAACAAATTTGAAATGATTTTACTGCATTTTTAAATTGCACAAGGATCTAATTCATTGTTTTGGGCTTGTGATTGTAGGGAAACATGTGAAAATGGTAATTGTGTGGAAAGAATGAGAACATGACCAAGTGGACACATTGGCCTTAGTGGATGAGGATTGCATGGAAGCTCTCTGAGTGTGTGGGCTCAAGAAATATTTCCTGTTGTTCTATTTACGAACTCAGCCAGAGCTCTTGTAGTATCTGATCAACTTGTGGGACGTAGAGGAACAGGTGCTTCGGATACGGGACCAAGTGTTGGAGTTAGATGTATCTGATGTCTATTTCCTTACTGGATTGTTGGGATGAGGTCTGGTGCCCCGATTGACTGGTAGCAGGCCATTTGGAGAGAAGATGGAAAAGGTGAAGGCTCGAGTTTGCCCGGAGGCACAATATGGGTCGGGTAGCTCGAAAGTGGATATCCCCACTGTCCAGGACCTGACACTCAGAGCGTTGCTATTCACCTTCACACAGGCTGCGGGGGCACAAGTGCCCCACGAAGCTATGAAGAACCACTTGATATTAGCGACAGAGTGCCTTAGCTTGATAGTCTTCAATTGGGCGTCAGCTGTGACAACCAATATGAAGAGGCAGCTGACAAAGGCCAAGCGAGGCAAGCTGCAACAGTTCAGGTACGGATCAATCTTGGTGACGTTCTTCTTGGAATGTGTGCTAAGCTTCTAGGGCTAAGGGGCCTTTGTTCCTGACCTGACACCTCAAGAGCCGAGGATGGCTCGATGGGCGGCACTGATGCCGAGGGGTGGTGGCGGTCAGCAGATGTCTTTCAGACCAGAGTTTTTCGGACGGCTTTGTCGCCAACTGATTGTGATGGAGGACTGGCCATATGCGGGGACAGACTTCACCGGAGACCCTAACCTCCCTCTGCCGGAGGGGGAGGATTGGGACGAGGAGATTGGTATGATCTCGTTTTTTATTTTTATTTTGTATTTTTATGATTTTTTGGTTAATACACGCTTGTTATAATGACCTTTATATGCATATGCAGATGTCGGCCCGGAGCGTCCAGCTGGCATGTCTCCCATTGCGAGGAGACACCCAGCAGCAATAGCAGCGGATCCTCAGGAGGAGGGTGGTGACAGAGGAGAGCTCATTCAGAACCTCGAGGCTATCACTCGAGGGATTGCAGATTATGCTTGGCTAGTGAATGTCCCACTAGCATACCAGAGGCACACGGTGGAGGTGCCAACTCGCATCCACCGACTCCTAAGACGTTTAGTGTGAGCGGTGACGTGCTACCATGAGCACCACCGGGACTAGATATCTAGGCTTTCTTTTCTATACATATTTTTTGAGAGACATGTTGTCTCTGGATGTACTCAGACAAACATGTATTATTTTTTGATGATGCACGCGGTGGAAAAATTTTGGACACACACACACACACACACACACACACATATATATATATATACATATGTTTTATGGTTTATTTTGCTTTATGCTTCTTATGTTGTCTTTGGATGTACTCAGACAAACATGTATTATTTTTTGATGATGCACGCGGTGCAAACATTTTGGACACACACACACACACAACACACACATATATATATATATACATATGTTTTATGGTTTATTTTGCTTTATGCTTCTTATGTTATGTTGAATTACATGTTATGAAAATGCCTGTCCAACACATAATTAGCTAATGCATCGGTTAACGTATTAAGTCTTCTTGGAATATGTTGATAAGTAATGAAATCAAAATCCCTTTCTAACAACTTAACACATAAATACAACCTTAAGATCCAATGATCTCTGACGGAATAATGCCCGTTGAGTTGGTGGACGACAAGCTGAGAGTCCAAGTTCACAACCAATGTTCGAATGCCGAGGTTAATTGCCTCAGCTAATAATTCAATCACAACACTATACTCAGCGACATTGTTCGTTGTACAACCTAGACAAACCCCTTGAATGTCTACTAACTCACCATGAGGATCGTAGATCACCCATGCCGCAGATGACAAGTTGTGTGTACTGTAGGAGGCACCATCAGCAAAACCAACGTAAGGTGATCTAGACATCTGTCCAAGAAGAAAAAGACACAATAAGCAGCAATCACGCCGACACACCAAGACAAAAACATGAAAACATGCACACACAACACACTTTCTAAAAGCACACGTATGTACAAAAATAAAGTGCACGCATGATACTTGTTCAAGTCAAGCCCATTTCGGGACTTACCCTATTGCACTGTTGTGCGACCGGCCTAGAGCGTGTAGGCATCGTCTCGGCCCGTTTTCTAAAATGATCAACGACACCGATGATCTGCCCATGCCCCCCGGCCGAGCGAGGGTTACAAGCTAGAGGATCAATGCCGCCTTGTGTAGAGGGGCTGAGGGTAGCAACAGTGTGCAATGGGGGATCATAACGAGTAGCAACGAAACCAAGCGAAGCAAGGTTCAGAGGTGGGAGTGAAAAGACACCCATGAGGGTAGGGTCTTTGAAAAGCCCAGCTCCCACACTCTCGTAGGGGATGGAGGTATGCTCTACGAAAGGCACATTGCCTTTGGAAGAAGAAGTGAAGAAGGAGAGTTGGTCTACCATGACAATTTTCCCCTAATGAGGGAAACGAATGACACGAAAGAGGGACGAAGCCACGGCATGCATGGCATATGTCTAGCTCCGGCCCAAAAGGAGGTTGTAAGTAAGATTTGCATCAACGACCTCAACTTCTACTTCAATGGTCTTCCCTTCCAAAGTAATCGGAAATCATTGAAGGATACCATAGGGGCAAGATTCTCTCCCGTCAAAGGCTTCTAGCGTTGTGGGAGACTGACTCAAAGTCAGAG
Organism: Pinus taeda; assembly: GCA_000404065.3. Taxonomy (NCBI): domain Eukaryota; kingdom Viridiplantae; phylum Streptophyta; class Pinopsida; order Pinales; family Pinaceae; genus Pinus; species Pinus taeda. The sequence continues at coordinate 196,710 of APFE031558885.1, forward strand.
ACCCGATCACTTTCCAACAAGCAACAGACATGATGCAAGTTGAAGTGCCTTCATCAATAACTATACGATGAATTGTTTTCGAATTGATGATGACTTGAATGAGGAAGGTGATCTGATGAGGCAGCCTGTGTGAAGGTGAATAGCAACGCTCTGAGTTTCAGGTCCTAGACAGTGGGGATATCCACTTTCGAGCTACCCGACCCATATTGTGCCTCCGGGCAAACTCGATCCTTCACCTCTTCCATCTTCTCTCCAGATGGCCTGCTACCAATCAATCGGGGCACCGGCCCTCGTCGCGACAATCCAGTAAGGAAATAGAGATCAGATACGTCTAACTCCAACACTTGGTCCCATATCCAGAACACCTGTTCCTCTATGTCCCACAAGTTGATCAAATACTGCAAGAGCTCTGGCTGAGCTCATAAATAGGACAGCAGGAAATATTTCTTGAGCCCACACACTCGGAGAGCTTCCAAGCAATCCTCATCCACTAAGGCCAATGTGTCCACTTGGTCATGTTCTCGTTCTTTCCACACGATTACCATTTTCACGTGTTTTCCTGCAATCACAAGCCCAAAAAAATGAATTAGATCCTTGTGAAATTTAAGAATGCAGTAAAATCATTTCAAATTTGTTAAAAATTAGCCAAAAAACCCGCGCGGCCGTTGGTGCGACTGTTGCCCATGGGCGCATGCCTTTAGAGAAAGTTGCCCCATCAGCGCAGGTCCGTGCCCGAAACCCGCGCCAATGGGCGCAACCCTTATTTTTTAAATCCCTTCCCTAGAGGATGAAAAAACAATTTAAAACAAATTTGAAATGGATGGAAATGGAGTGGGGGAAGAGACCTCTTACCTGACACTGACGGCACTCTGAATGGTCAACTGGATTTGTCGCAATCGTCGCTTGAAGATCGCACACCAAAAGCCCTAATGTCGCTCTCCAAAGGTAAAAAGTGAAAAGTAATTTCTTGTTTTACCATTTTCACCCATTTTATAACTTTTTGACCCTCAAGTAGGTTTTAAAAGTCATTTTATGAATATTTTAATGTATATTTGTGTCGAAAATGGATTTTACACCGGTTTCTTGTGCAGCGATAGGTGTTTGTGCGGCTTAGGCGATGAAACGAGTTGTATTTTATACTTTTTCAGACTCGGTAAATACACGAAAAAGTCACTTTGGAGTCACCTTTTTGCTCTTTTCTGACTCTCTAAACGTGAAAATAATTCCGGGTTGGCCCTCTCGACTCGTTAAATGTAAAAGAGAGGCAGTCATCTTTAAACCTTTTTCCGATCGTGTAAAAACGAAAAGATTGTCGAACCCTTGTGGTTTTAGGTTCGTTAACGGTCACGAAGCAATGTGGTTTCAATCACTCTTTTACTTTTTCAGATCGGAATCACTACTTATGAAAAGTACTCCTCGGTCATAATGATCGAGCGGTTCTTTCGAGCATTGTTTTATACTTTTTCGGGCTCGAGAGACACAACTTTACGAAAAAGGACACCCCTGGAGTTTACTTTTCCGCTGTCTTTTCAAACTCTCTAAACATGAAAAGACATCGACTTCTTCCTTTGTCAGACTCGTTAAAACTTAATGACATCGGATTCCATCGAAATGACGCCTCCCAAGCATATGCTATCCCCGTCAAGCTTGTCATCCAAAAATAACCGGGGTACTCGCTAGAAATGGTGGGGAAAAAGGAACCACAATTATTGTCGTGTCGGTAGTATGTCGCTCTTAAACATGGCACTTGTCTGCATTCGTATATGGGTGGGGACATCTCATCTTGTTTTTACACTTGCCTCCATGGGTTTGGGTTATCCTGTTTGACCTCTCATCTTCTCATTGCCTTGTCACCATGACCCCTAATCATTTGATGTCAAATATTTCCAAGTCCACTGTCGTGCCGCCAATATGTTCAAGAGAAGTTGACCTCTGCAGAATAATCAACCTCCCTCTGATACCTCACACAAAACATCTTATCCTTCTCTGTCTCGTGTCGATGATGTGGGAAACATTATGGCCCACCTTCGATCAAAGTCACTTCCTGTCGACTTCAGCTCATTATCCAGGAAGTTGACTTAGAGACTCCCTTCAGGTACATTGGAGCCTGCATGCCTCAATGGAAGGTTCTTCGTGTTCGACGCGAGGTTTTCATCATTGGCCTCCGATTGGATGGTTATACGGGTGTTCAACACCGGCTCACTGATTCGCACGCCGTGGATTGTACCTATAGTACCTTGAGGACCATTGTCATTATTGGTGGTACCTCTCGCGTCTGTTAACAGTTTTCATCATTGACTGGTAATCAGACGATGTTCCTGCATGTTCGACTTCAACTCCCATATTTGCATGCTTGAACATGTACTTTGTTCGGGTCGAGATGGAGCGCAAGACCTTGGATTTTGTCTGTTGAGATCCAGGTTGCATTTTGTGGATTATTATGATCATTACATGACTCATTCACTGGATGGATGCGACCATGCCTGAGTCTATTCATTGATCCTCACTGGATGGCTGCGTCCATACCTTGGATCCATATTTTTATGTACTCTGCTATGGATGGCTGCGCCCATACCACATACATCATGTACTTGAGACATCAGTTGTACTTCGTGTAGGTTCTCCAGCGGCCGTGTTTTCAGTCGACCATGTTCTTGTAAAGCATTTCACCCCTCTCTCTCTCGGGCTTCATGCTTTAGGGGGCATCTGTTACACAGTATTTTGTCACCGTCCCTGTTACCCCTTCTCCTGCATGTTGGAGGACCTATTTTGGGACCTGTGAGAAGTGACATAACCTGAAAACACCTGCATTGTATCCCCTTGAGTATGTACTTCATATGCCCTGAAGACACCTTCTGCAAAATACCCATAAATATAGCCTTTTTCCATTAGCGTTGTTCCACAGTGTATCACTCGCGCCAATGGGGGAAATCCTCCAAAGAGGGCGCGCCAGCTGGCGCTCTGTATCAGAGTCGCACTAGCGCCAACCCAGTTGGGTAAAGTTTTTAACAAACCAACTTGCGAAGGTTCTTCCTAACCTATTCATCAACTGATTCCAGTTTGAGTTAGTTCAGTTGGGCTTCGAATCTCCATGGAAGGGAAGTAGTTCTCCACCTCTCATGGAAGCTTCCTAATGATAAGGACAATCCCATGAATCTTGTGGATGATCTTATCTCCTTCTTCTCTCTCTATATAAGCTTGTCCTTTTGCCTTTGACAAGCTAGTTAGTAATTCTACTCTCCAAGCTCCAAATTCTAGGTCTCAAAGTCTGAGAATTGCTAAGCTCATGCTACAAGAGGCCTTGTTCATCCCCATAAGGCTATATCTTTAAGGAGGAGATCCATGTCCAAGTAACCAAGGAGAGAGAGGCATTTTCCCCATCCCCTACAAGCTTTGCAAGGCATGTGTTGCTGATCACCCAGCCAAAGGAGGATTTGATGTCAGAACTTGGTTGTATTCTCTTTTGTTTATCAATAATA
>APFE031558885.1:200233-217106 GCA_000404065.3 Pinus taeda
TATTCTCTTTTGTTTATCAATAATAATAGACAACTATCATTATGGTTCCACTCTTATTGTCTTTATAATGATGTTTGAATTGTATCCTTTCTGACTGATACATAGTTGCATTTCTTGGACTTTATGCTTGTATTTGTGTTGTTCTTTGCATGTGCAGGTGTCTGTTCACGAGGATCCTGAGGATTGTGACCAACTGAAGCGAAAGAACAGGAGCGACGACTCTTCTACAAATACTAGCATTGGATTCGAGGTAGGCCCTCATCATCGGTCTTTACTTTGCAATTAGGAACCTACATGTTAGTGATGTTTGATTGTTGCTAGACCCCATTCAGGCTAGTGGGATCGCCTCTGTCCGCAGAGGGGATTTACCTGCACAACACCCCATATTCATATACAGAATTCATAGACCTATTTTTACATCCCATTATGACAATGCTAATAGGCAACCCTCCTCTAAGAATCAGTTCAGATATAAGGAGGATCTTGTAACTCTCAAAACAATCCAAAGTGGGGGATTGGTACTTGTACCAAAACCAAACTGAGATTAGAATTTATGGCTGTGAGCTGGCCCCATATAAACTACCCAAATACCTCCCAATGAGGTTATTTTCTCTAGAGTACTACAGGCAGATAGTCAATTCAAATGAGGTACACTTTTTCAGAGCCAAAAAGAAGGCCCAGCTTAGGATCAAAGACCAATTAGGTCCCTTCATTTGTAATAACCAAGAAGTTGGAAAGGAGGCATACCAAATCCTTCAAAGGTTAAATCTAAAATACGGCTTCATATGGAGATATCATCCCTTGGATTTCATCTACAACAAAAGAGAGAAAAACAAGATGGCTCCTTATATTCATCACTGAATCCCTGAAATAGAAAAGTATGCCAACCATACGAAGTGGGTGGAAAACACTTTAGAGGATAGGGATAGTACTGAAGTTGCTATGGAAAACACACTAATTGATCTAGAGAAACTGTTAGAGCCTAGATTTACCATAGGCTGAAAAGGTAAGCTTCTAGGTCCACATCAAACCATGCTCAGCCTCGTAGCTAGCCCTACGAGGACAGGATAGGGCTCTCTCTGGGTCAATCTTAGCAAAAGATAATCAAATGGGGCTTGAGATGACTAATTTTACAACTGATCTTAGGCTAGGTATGTAGTGAAGGATTTGATTTGAGTTTTGGGGTTTTGTGTTAGAAAAAGGGAAAGGCAAATTTGGGTCTGGGGATGAGGCCAAATTTTTGTAGAGTTTTGGTTGGGGCAAGATAGGCAATAGTTTTGATGCTTTAGATTAAATGAATGATTAGAAAAGACTGTTGAGGAGCTGAAGAGGGAAAGAGGCTGCAAGAATCATCTCCAAATAGATGAAAATATGTAAAACTAAACAAATTTTAGGGCAGAGCACCATAAGCTAGTGAATTCTACCTTTGTCACTCAATTTGTTTAATTTCAGAAGCAAAGAGAAGGGAAATGGCATACATAAAACATCAATGAACTTACAATTGTATGAAGAAAAACACCATCAAAACATAGAGCCACAAGGATCCCAACAAGTGCTGCAAAACCCTGGTCTTTCCTTTGCCAAAAATGTAGAAATCAAATGTACAATGAAGTGTCAAGCAATCCCAAGTGTCCAACTCTGAAAATGACTGAGCAATTACATGATATAGACAAGCCTAACTCCTTCCCATGCCTCTAGGGGTTGAGCTCATCATTCTAGGAGCTGTTTTAACCATATCTAAACAAGGAACTGAAAAATAGGCAATGAAACAACTTGCCTCTATATGCTAGGAAACTGATTCATTCACTCACATTTCACCGTTTGGTGAATGAATCTACTAGAACAAGTAAAAATGTGCCAAAATTACATCATGGTCATGAAATTACATCAAAATCTCTATGTGTACCGCAAATTTGGAGCTGACTTTGAGGCCCTTCCGGAAGTCCAAATTGAGCGCATGATAGCTTGTTGGAAAGCCTTGCCTGTCTACTTTCCAACCCAAGTGGAATTTCTGGATTGGGTGTCCATTTTCCCCTACAAATATCCAATCTCCCAAGATTTCTTCCTGTGTTTCAAAATAGGTGCAGTGAGGTCATTGTTTGAGTGTTTTTTACCTCTTTGAGGGCCCAGAACTTGCCCAAATTTCTTGGCCATGAACAAGCAACCATAAATTTTCATGTCAATTCTAGAAATGTAAAGTTTTTGTAATTTGGAGCTCCCTAGCAAAATCGCACACCATGTGGTGCGGTGCATAGGGAGGAAAACCCTATTTTATAGTGCAGAATTTTTTAAAATGCAAACATTGCTCCAAATTTCCTGAAATTTGGGCTAGAAATTCTCTATCAAGAGCTATCATGGGCCAAGGATGCATCGGCTAATATCTGGAGTCGATCATGCTCTTTTTGCCTCTTTTGTCTTTTGGATGCCTTCCTTAGTTTTTCCTTTAAATTCCTTATTCGTGCCTTACAAACCTTGTTCTGTGCCATGTAGTGGAAAGCCATGTGTCTCAGCAATGTTTGTCCCTATCAGACTTGTCCAGTAGTCTCTCTAAGTGGATGTTGACTCTCTCGAGCCAAGACTCCCGATGCTTGCTAATGTGTGAGGTTTCTTGATGAGATTTATGGTGATTTTAGTTTTCTGCCACCAAGGGTAAGAATATATGAGGGACTGTGGAGAGAGAGGGTAAGAGGGGTTTTAGAAATGTTGCTAACTAGAATTTGGGGAATAGAATGGTTTTAGGAATAGTTTTTAGATTTTAGGATAACAATTAGGGTTTAGGAATGTGTAGCCAGGGTTTGGGATAGTGGGAGTTAGGAATATAGGGTTAGTGAATTTAGGGATATGGGAATTAGGGATATGGGGATGAAACTACAAAATTATTTTGGGAAAGAAAGAGTGTGGGAGTGAGGGAATGGAATTTGGCCACAAAAACACAAACTACAAACCCTAAGCACTTGTTTGTGAGCACAAATTGCAAGGTATTAGGGTTTGAATTTTCTTTTACAAAACCACCATAAATTGTATGAAAAACTCCTTGACTAGCAAGGAAGAGGGCTTAAATTACTTTCACACTAGAAGAGTTGAGTAATTTTGGAAATTTGAGGGAGTTTTTGAGAGAAATCTGGCTTCCAGCTCTATGCGCCGCGCCACAAACCCAATGCGCCGCACCTCCAAATCCTATGTGTAGCACATTTTGCAGGGGACTTTTGGAGGCCTTCCTAGTGTCAAAATCAGGTGCAGGATAGCTTGTGGGAAAGGTCCTTGAGTCTAATTTCTAACCCAACTATAATTGTTTAATTTGGAGTTCATTTTCCATGTCAAAAATCAAATCTCCCAAGACTGGTCAAAATGTGGAAAGTGAGGTTGCCTAAAGACAGAGTGTTGTTGCAGTAAACGTTTGAAGGGCTTCGTCAACTCCAAATTGAGATCATGATAGCTCATTGGAAAGATATTTGTGTCTCATTAGTAGTTTACTCACCAAACAAGTCATTTGGCCAACCAAGCTAGGATAAAACTTGATTTTCCCAAGGTCACTTTAGAGGTGCATCAATTCTCCCCGGGAAACTGTATTTTTGACATTTCTCTAAAACCATGACACCTGTGTAAAATGTTAAGGAGGTTTTTCTTCCTTGACATATTGTGGCCAAAAACCTCTCTCAGGTTTCCCAAATTCATATTTTCGTGCCCAGAAACATCATTGGATTAAAACCTATCCCAATGTGTGGAACAGGGGATTTGTCGAAATGAAGCGAAATGAAGGGGATAAGGGGCTTCTAAATTCTTGAGAAATTTTTTTGAAGTAGGGAGAGATGTGAGGAAGTAGGGGAAAGTGTAATTTAAAATATTGAGTGAGGGGAAGGGGTCCAAAAGGGCAAAACACAGGCCTACACTTGAAAATTGTCAAGTTGTAGCAAGAAACTAGGGTTTGTGCGAAAATGAGGAATTTGGGGGATCTCAGTGATCAGAAGTGTTTAATAAGGTACATTAAGGATAGGGGAAGGTGTATGAACACTAGGATAAAATTCTTGCTTCTGATTTGACCATCCAAGAGAAATTGCCTTCAAAACCCTGGTAGAGGGAAACGAACTTTACCTAGGCACAACTGAAGCATGGAGAAGGTGTAAAATGACCCAGTGGAACTTGACATGATGATGAAAACCCTCTGAATGATGGTACACTTAGCTAAATGGTGACATGGATCAAAATTTGGACAACTTTGAAAGAAGTAAAAGCAAATCCTAGACCTAATACCTAGTAACCAAATTTTGCTTGAAGACTCACTGAAATTACAAAATTTGACCTCGACACCTTAAAATCACTTTGTAAGAGAATGTTTGATCACTAGAGGAAGGCTGCAAAGACTGAAACTAACATTGGCTCCAATGGGGATGGTAGCTCCTTGGAGGTGCCAAGAACCACAGATCTTTGGGAGAGCAAACAGTGCCTTCATCCATTGGGCAATGGAGTCAAAACACAAAAACTGACATTATGCAGACTGACTCTGACTCAAGACTAAAATTGAAAACAAGTACTTACAAAGATTTAAAATGGCAGCAGACCATCGAGATTTGAGAGCTTCGAATCAGGATGAAAACCACCTGCCTACTAACGAAATATGTACAATCATGTGAAGTGGGCCTTCCAATGTAACCAATCCAACAAATGGCTACTCAATGAAATTCTGCTCTCTCTTTCCTCGAGAAGGCAGAATGATGTACATGTAGGAAATTCACAATAACATTTGAAACCAAGGCTTATGCTAACAAACTAGCCAACATTCATTTTCTCTGGTGCTTGCAAAAGAATGCCAAAAGGATCTTGAAAATACTGAAGCACTAGCTTGTCTTGAGATCCAGCAACAAAAATACAAGTAGTCCCTTTATTCTGATCTGAAAGAACAATTGATTACTGATGATAGGAAGGCATAGAGAGGTATGAGCTTTTTCCATCTGAGTGTTCGCTGTAAATTCCTTGACCATGAGAAATTCTAGCATATTGTCTCTCTCAGGCTCATATTCCTCAATTTCATGATCAAGGTCATTCTTAAACAGAAAACAATCTTCAAGGTCATCAAACATGACAACCTTCTTATCTTCATAACAAAAAATATTATCTGTTTGTTGATCTATAAAGCTAATTACAAGACTGTCATCATTTTCAAAAGAGGAAGAAGTTTCACGAACACCTTCTTGACCATGTGCACACTGCAGACCTGCATTAGCTTTGGTTGTAACTTGACATTTCAGGAGTTGATCTATCTCATATTCAGACAAAGGAGATGATGATTTTTTTATTTTTTTATTTATTTATTTATTTATTCTTTACATTCATTTATTTATTTATTATTTTTAATTAGTATTTAAATTAATTTAATTTAATTAATTAATTTACTATTTATTTTATTTAGTTTATTTTTTTATTTTATTTTATTTATTATTATTAATTTATTTATTTATTTATTTTATTTATTTTATTTTTTTCCTGTTGCTCAAATAGTGATTTCCTTCTTGAAATAACATTTCAAAACATAAAGAACCTGACTGACAGTCCTCAATTCCCTGGTCTTCTGAAATTTGAAAACATTATTGATCATCTTCATATGACATGGCAATCAAATTATCATTTACCACTGAGTTATCAAAAGAAGATTTTTCACTTACTTGAACAAAGATCTCATCTTGTTTTTCATGAAATGACTGGATTACCTCCTCATGAAGGCTTGGCTCAGTAACTTTGTCTTCTTCACTCCAGATGATCTCAACAGCAGAGCTCTCCTTCATGGGATTCAGAACAAGGCTATCTTCATCATCACGATCTGAATCTAGATCTAAAATAGCTGACTTGACTTTATCACATTTTGAAATTGAAACTTGACTTCCCTGCATACTGTCTTCTTCTATGGACAGATATGAAATAAAACTTTCTCTTTCGTCATTTTCCATTGCACTAAGATCTTGATCCTACCGCAAAGTTTCCTGAGCATCTTGATGAGTATCTTCTAAGCTCTTTTTATGCTGCTGAAATGGATTTTCATACAGGACCTCCATGATCTCATCATCCATGAAGTCATCATCTTCATAAATCTTTTCAATATTTTCAATAAAACTATGAACATGGCTACAACAGTTCTGAACTAAATTTAATGATGGATAAGATTCTTCGTACCTTTCAAGGAACATGGTATGAAAATCCTTTAAACAGTAAATACAAGCAGGCGGAAAACTTTCATACCAAGATCGGGCTTCACCTTCCAGAGTGGCCATGAATATCTTCATCAAGCAATCTTCAGGAAAATCAACCTTCAACTTGCGAATATGTATGTGAAATCTAACCAGATGTAAGGCATCATCCTTCCTATCATCATCTTTAAACATAGGCAAATTCCTTTGCCAATTTACCTTCGAAATTTCATTTGGAAAACCTGGAATGTGATCTCGGCTCATAGGAGCATACCTTTGATCCAACGAAACCATTTTGATAACAATGAATAGACCAAAACATTCTTCAAGCTACTAGCTCTTGAAGACTAGAGTCGCCATAACAATTCTGAACCTTGGGATTCTTCGGCACTGGATTCGCCAGGTGAATGATTTTTGCCTTCCTGTGTCTGATCATTTTCCACCATCAACAATCATATCTAACTTGATACATGTACTGGGGTGATCGTTTAGATCAGATGCTCAGTTTATAAACTAGACCGGAGATTGACTGAAGTAGCTTTCATCTACTTTCGCTAATGCAAAGCAAAAGCATTTCGAAGGCTACCTGGCTAACTTCAGGCTCTGTCTGTAGTCTACAAATCCAAACAATGAAAATAAAATTTCTTCCCCAGTATGGTCGCCACTATGTTAGAGCCTAGATTTACCTCAGGCTGAAGAGGTAAGCTTCTAGGTCCACAACAAACCATGCTCAGCCTCGTAGCTAGCCCTACGAGGACAGGAGAGGGCTCTCTCTGGGTCAATCTTAGAAAAATATAATCAAATGGGGCTTGAGATGACTAAGTTTACAACTAATCTTAGGCTAGGTATGTATTGCAAGGATTTGATTTGAGTTTTGCGGGTTTTGTGTTGGAAAAAGGGAAAGGCAAATTTGGGTCCAGGGATGAGGCCAAATTTTTGCAGAGTTTTGGTTGGGGCAAGATAGGCAATAGTTTTGATGCTTTAGATTAAATGAATGATTAGAAAAGACTGTTGAGGAGATGAAGAGGGGAAGAGGCTGCAAGACTCCTCTCTAAACAGATGAAAATATGTAAAACTAAACAAATTTTAGGGTAGAGCACCATAAGCTAGTGAATTCTACCTTTGTCACTCAATTTGTTTAATTTCAGAAGAAAAGAGAAGGGAAATGGCATACATAAAACATCAATGAACTTACAATTGCATGAAGAAAAACACCATCAAAACACAGAGCCACAAGGAACCCAACAAGTGCTACAAACCCTGGTCTTTCCTTTGCCAAAAATTTAGAAATCAAATGTACAATGAAGTGCCAAGAAATCCCAAGTGTCCAACCCTGAAAATGACTGAGAAATTACATGATATAGACAAGCCTAACTCCTTCCCATGCCTCTAGGGGTCAAGCTCATCATTCTAGGAGTTGTTTCAACCATATCTAAACAAGGAACTGAAAAATAGGCAATGAAACAACTTGCCTCTATATGCTAGGAAACTGATTCATTCACTCACATTTCACATTTTGGTAAATGAATCTACTAAAACAAGTAAAAATGTGCCAAAATTACATCATGGTCATGAAATTACATCAATTTAGATCAAGAGTAACATCAAAAAGTGAAACTAGTCAAAATTGGTTGAAATTCTGAACTGAAGAGTGAAAAATAGGCCAAAATTCTCTATGCATCACGCCCAAAATCTCTATCCATAGTGCAACTTTGGAGTTGATTTTGAGGCCCTTCCTGAATTCCAAATTAATCTCATGATAGCTCGTTGGAAAGCCCTGCCCGACTGATTTCCAACCCAAGTCACATTTCTGGATTTAGTGTCCATTTGCCCCTCCAAATATCCAGTCTCCCAAGATCGCTTCATGTGTGTCAAAATAGGGGCAGTGAGGTTAATGTTTGAGTGTTTTTGACGTCTTTGAGGGCCCAAAACTTGCCCAAATTTCTTGGCCATGAACAAGAAACCATAAATTTTCATGCCAATTCTAGAAATGTAAAGTTTTTGTAATTTGGAGCTCCCTAGCAAAAGCGCGCGCCACGTGGCGCGATGCGTAGGGTGGAAAACCCTGTTTTTTAGTGCAAAAAAAATTAAAATGAAAAAATTACTCCAAATTTCTTGAAATTTGGGCTGGAACTTATCTATCAAGAGCTATAATGGGCCAAGGATGCCTCAACCAATATCCGGAGTCGATCATGCTCTTTTTGCCTCTTTTGTCTTTTGGATGCCTTCCTTAGTTTTGCCTTTAAATTCCTTATTCGGGCCTTAGAAACTTTATTCCATGCCATGTAGTGGAAAGCCATGTGTCTTAGCAATTCTTTTTCCCTATTAGCCTTTTCCAACAGTCTCTCTCAGTGGATGTTGACTCTCTCGAGCCAAGACTCCCGATGCTTGCTAATGTGTGAGGTTTCTTGATGAGATTTATGGTGATTTTAGTTTTCTGCCACCAATGGTAAGAATATATGAGGGAATGTGGAGAGAGATGGTAAGAGGGGTTTTATAAATGTTTATGACTAGTATTTTGGGAATAGAAGGGTTTTAGGGATAATTTTTAGATTTTAGGATAACAATTAGGGTTTAGGAATGTGTAGCCAGGGTTTGGGATAGTGGGAGTTATGAATATAGGGTTAGTGAATTTAGGGATATGGGAATTAGGGATATCGGGATGAAACTAGAAAATGAATTTGGGAAACACAGAGTGTGGGAGTGAGGGAATGGAATTTGGCAAAAAAACACAAACTAAGCACCCTAAGCACTTGTTTGTGAGCGCAAATTGCAAGGTATTAGGGTTTGGATTTTATTTTACACAACCACCATAAATTGTATGAAACACTCCTTCACTAGCAAGGAAGAGGGCTTAAATTACTTTCACACTAGAAGGGTTGAGTGATTTTGGCAATTTGAGGGTGTTTTTGAGAGAAATCAGGCTTCCAGCTCTATGCGTCGTGCCACAAACCCAATGTGTCGCGCCTCCAAACCTTATGCATAGCACATTTGGCAGGAGAATTTTGGAGGCCTTCCTGATGTCCCAATTGGGCACAGGATAGCGCATTGGAAAGGTCTATGCATCTACCTTCCAACCCAACTAGAATTGTTCAATTTGGAGTTCATTTTCCCTGTCAAAAATTAAATCTCCCAAGACTGGTCAAAATCTGCAAAATGAGGCTGCCTAAAGACAAAGTGTTGTTGCAGTAAACTTTTGAAGGGTTTCCTAAACTCCAAATTGAGCTTATGATAGCTCATTTGAATTCTTGTTGTGTCTAGTTAGCATTGGAGGCATAAAGAAAGTCATTTGGCCAACCAAGCTAAAAGAAAACGTGATTTTCCCAAGGTCCCTTCAGAGGTGCATCAATTCTCCCGAGGCAGCTGTATTTTTGACATTTATCTAAAACCATGACACCTGTGTAAAAACTAAAGGATGTTTTTCTTCCTGGACATATTGTGGACAAAAACCTCTCTCAGGTTTCCCAAATTCATCTTTTCGTGCCCAGAAACATCATTGGAGTAAAACCTATCCCGATGTGTGGAACAAGGGATTTGTCGAAATGAAGCGAATTGAAGGGGATAAGGGGCTTTTAAATTCTTGAGAAAATTTTGGGAAGTAGGGAGAGATGTTAGGAAGTAGGGGAAAGTGGAGTTTCAAATATTGAGTGGGGGCAAGGGGTCAAAAAAGACAAAACACAGGCCTAGCCTTGAAACTTGTCAAGTTGTAGCAAGAAACTAGGGTTTGTGCGAAAATGAGGAATTTGGGGGATCTCAGTGATGGGAAGTGTTTAGTAAGATACATTAAGAATAGGGTAAGGTGTATGAACATTAGGATACAAGTTTTGCTGATGATTTGACCATCCAGAGAAATTGCCTTCAAAACCCTAGGAGAGGGAAACGAACTTTACCTAGGCACAACTGAAGCATGGACAAGGTGTAAAATGACCCAGTGGAACTTGACATGATGATGAAAACCCTCTGAATGATGGTACACTCAGCTGAATGGTGACATGGATCGACATTTGGAAAATTTTGAAAGAAGTAAAAGCAAACCCTAGACCTAATACTTAGTGACAAAATTTTGCTTGAAGACTCACTGAAATGACAAAATTTGACCTTGACACCTTAAAATCACTTTGTAAGAGCATGTTTGATCACTAGAGGAAGGCTGTAAAGACTGACACTAACAAAAACAACTTGATGAGGGTTCTTTCCTACAGGTGGTAGGAGGATCATAGGTCTAGGAAGAATCACAAGTACAAGAAGAATCAAAAGTACCAGAAGAATCATAAGTACAAAAAGAATCAGAAGTACCAGAAGAATCAGAAGTACTAGAAGAATCATAAGTACAAAAAGAATTAGACGTACCAGAAGAATTAGAAGCACCAGAGAAATCAAACATACCAGAGCAATTAGAGAAAATAGATAGACCATAGGCTACCATGGGTACCCCCCCAGTTTTACAGACTCCTCTAAATGAGGAGAAAATCCTCAAGATAAATAGGGAAGGGGTCACTCCTTCAAAAATAAAAACATTGCAAGCTTATGCAGAGACAAGCCAGGCTAAAAGACAAAGAATAAATCCTATTTCTGAATAGGAATATACAGAGGAGACTGCTAAGGCTATCAATACAAAAAGATATGGGAGCAGGAATGCCACTCCATCTAGAGGCATCCTAGAACCTTCCACATCAGACACTAAGATGTTGTAAAGAGAGAAAAGTATCATGGTATCCTCTTTCAGAATGCCAACAGATAAAGACCAAGACATCAAAGAGATATAAAAAGAGATAAAGGCCAAAAATGAGAGGCTGAAAGCCCAAACCGATGCATAATACTTGAAAATGACCCCTACCAATCAAACAAGGCTCATGTCAACCTATGATGTCAAAGAGGTGAAGATGAAAATGACCTTTATCAAGCCTACCACTTAGCCACCAAGGACAACAAAAAAATTCAAAAGAGTGGATTTCGAAGTATTGGCAAGGGCTATTCATCCCATTGACCAGATTGAGCTGCATAAACAAATAGGTGAGATGATTTATTCTACATTGACAGGGAAAGCCATAACAACCCACCAGCTCCAGAACTCTTTAAACAATATGTCAGCTCAGTTTTAGTTGGAGAATGCCTCTTCACAGGCCAAAGATACAAGAATCAAGTCCTTAGAGGACTTAGTGATAGGATTGGGACATGATCCCAAGGATGTGAAAGTAATAGAGTAGCTAATGAAAAATAAGAATGATGACATTGCTGCCTTGAAGAAGAAACTCAAAATTCCTTAGCTACATCACCCTCAAACAATGGAAGTCTTAGAAGCACAAAAAGGACATGAAGAGCTTATGGACCTAGTCCTAAAGCTAAATGAGTAACTTAAATAAATAGAGAAGGAGTTGGACATTTTGATTTAGTCCAAGCAAAGTGACCTGGCCACAACTTCCACAACTACCATCCCTATAGTGACAACAATAGTTCCTTCCACATTGGCAGCATCATTGGCACCTAAAGCTCCACCTACCACAACACTGCCAATTACAACTGAATCCACTACAGTAACAAGCACTTCAACTGAAAGAACAATAGAACTGGTGAAATCCATGGAGGAGATGTCCATCCAAGCCACAGAGCTCAAAAGATAAAGGAGAAAGCGGCAAATTTTGAAACTGACTGTAAACTTTCCCTAATTCATTACAGAGAAGAAACACAGAAAGCCCTAAGGATGGGTGAGAAAATCAAAGTCCTAGAGAAAGATTTGACACTGCATAAGCCACTAGGACAGACTAAAGAGATGCTTTGGGACAAATATCATTGACTCTGTCAATGATATTTGCAATCAATTCAAGTTATATTTGAGCAAACTGAATTGGTGAAGATAGCCACTGAGACTATCCAGAAAGTAAGGGAAGAATTAGGAGACCAGCCTGAGGATGCAAATCAACTCATCCACCTCCTAAACAGTAAGAATAAATATGAGCTCCATGAGCTTGGTGTAGAGGATAGGACTGAATCCATCCTAGATATTAAAAAAGTTCTTTCCAAAAGAAACCTTATGCTCAACCTAGAAGAAAAGTGCCACAACATGCAGGTGGCCATTGATAGGTTTATGGCCAAATTTCAAATTTTGAGGGACAAAGGCCTTCCTAGTCCTATAGTCATTGATGATAAACTCATGACCCAATTGGACTACAGTTACAGACTCAGGAAATTGGCTAAGGAACAAGCCATCTCTTCAGGCATTAAAGCTTTGTCAACTGGGAAAGTACTGTATGATACATTAGAGAACATATTTTTCTTAGAACATGAGGTGAAGCATTTGTTTCTAACCAAGCCTAATTTTGCAAAGTACACAGAGGCAGATGAAATTTACAGGAGAATTTTAAAGGTTAGATTGCCTGAGGCAAAATGGTGGGAAAAATTGACAGATTTACTATGAAACGTTTTACATCAGAAAGTTACCACAGTAAATATGAAGGTAGCCAGGTGAAACAGGTAAAAGACAGATAAAAAGAGTCAAAGAGTAATAGAGTTATAGAGTATCAATGAAATATCAAAGTAAATAAGATTCCAACAGAAAATACCACAACTACCAGCCAGCTTAAAGGGCTCAAAATTCAATAGAAACAACCAACAACACCATAATAAAAGGGACAACAAGAAACCGTTTCACATCTGTCTCTATCTTCATGCATGAAGATATTTTATTCCCTAGATTAAATCTCAAACTATTTTGTGATATTTTGTAATTATATTTGGTATAAATACTTCACATTTCGAAGTATGTAGTGTGGATTCCAAGGCATTTCTATAGGCCTTTTCTCTCAAATCAAAATTCTATTGTATCAATGACTGGATTGGCTTGCTGGATCAAGGAATAAAGATAAGATATTTTATAGGATTCTTTTGTAAAGTGAAATACAAATAAGTATTCTCTCATGTTTACTATTGTTTCTCTTATGTTTCTTCATAATCTTGTTGGTTTCTCTAAAATCTAAATGTATAACATGGAATGATATTTCAAAAATTGCTTGAATGCACTCTGTCTTGACAGTTTACATTTTGAGTGTTTTCTGCTCAACTATCTTAGTTACGGAATTCTTAGTTGCTCCTTAGTTTCCATAGTTTCCCCCTGGTCTATAGAAAAGGATTCTTAATTTCCCTTTGTTTGTTATCACCCTCTTTTCTTCATTTTGATCCCGGTCCAAGGATTCTTAGCTTCCCTTTCAGCCTGGTTAGAATCATTTCATCCATTAGACCTGAAGATTTACCTTTTTCTTTGGTATCCTACCCTGTGAAGATTTCGTTTAATGATCTGGTCCAGTTATTCTATCCATTGATTAACTCCATAACTCAATGGATTGAATACCTAGCTCTATCCATCTGCTCCAAGAATTCCACCACCCAACCTTCAATCTAAAATCAAAACCCCCATGAACACTATGTACTAGCTTAAAATCTAATAAAAACAAAGCTAAATCATAAAGAGAGAGCAATCTCTAGACTCAATGCTATAAGATAAAATGCATAGTGTATGGAGAATGAAGATACCCTCAAAGGTCTTCTCGGGACCTTCGACAGATTGTAAGATTATCTGCAACCGTCACAAAGTTACATGCATGTTCATAAACAATAACTAACTATGAAAGTAGGAGAAGTAGATTACCTCAAGCCTCCATGTAGATTTTCTAGAGAGCACAATGCAACTAGGTGGAAGTCCCTTGAGACATCTCCAGATCAAGTCTTGCACATAGAAGAGACAAGCATAATCACAACATACAACTCTAATAACCAATACATTAATACATAAAATAACATCAAGTTACACATAACTAAGCTACTCATGCTAAAAGGTATTAGATAAACAAGTGAATGAATGATAGTACCAACACGACGGAGTAGGCAATACAACTGCAGTTCTATATTAATGTTGGAAGAGTGATTACAACCATATGTTGTATCAAAATTCCCCTAACCCTCCAACTTCTCTCTCTCCCCCCCTTCTTACCAACTTCTTATGATTTGAGACAATGCTCGACAATCAAGTATGCTATCCTTTAAAATGCTCTAACCTCTATCACCATAGCCCTAGCTTTTCTTATGTGGCAATTGAGTTAGGGTTTCCAAGTTCCTCCTTGAGTTCCCTAGAGTAAAAGCAATGATGTTGTCATGCTTTTCAGCTCTTTCCCATTTTCCTCCTTCATTAGGATTAGAAATCCTCCAAATAGGTCAAATCTGGATGTTTCCTTTGTTTTCTTGAGTGATTTGGGAACAAATTGTTATAGAAATTTTTGGGCATTGCAACCCCAATCATAAATGTCCATAAACTGAGGGCTCCTAAGTCCCTAAAAGTGTTGCTTCACTACCTAAAGGAACAAGGTTAGCTGATTACATCATCTCCCAAAAGTTCTCCATAGACAACTGCTTAGAAATGGTCAAAATTGGACCATACTGAATGCCCAGTGCAGAGGGTGCGATGCATATCACCTTTCCAGTGTAAAGGGTGTGATGCATACTGGATGGCCCCTCTATAGGGTGTGATGGGGGAGAATGGACAAATGGCAGAAACAGTTTGCGAGGTGGAAGATCATAGAATCTTCCAGAAACTTCCCCTCTGACACTTGCCTCTCTGATTTCAACCAGGGATGAGTAAGAGATCATCAATATCCAAGTGGAATCAAGAACTATCAGAGAGAGGACACTAATCAAAATCCCAGAAGCTGACTCACCCCCTCTACAATCATCTATATATGGATCCCTCATCACAGAGATCAGACAGAGGTTGGAATCTTGTATCTTGTAGAGAAGTGTTGTTTGTTTTCTGGTGTAACATCATTGTGTTGGGTGATCTAAGCTTTACTTGAGGTGAATAAGGGCTTTCTTGCTGGAGGATGATGCTGGATCAGAACAATTGGTTGTAATCCTCTTGCTATTCTTGATATTAATAAAGTTGTTCAAGTTTTCCTCCACATTCTTGTATGTTTGATTGTATATGCATTTGTGTGGTCAATACATATCTGGTCCTGTGTTGTTTATGAATATAGATCTCTGTTCTTCGACAGTATTATGCTACTTTGATTCCACAGGTGCTCTCTGAAGCTATGTAGATAAAGAAGGAGTGGCAAAGATCTATCAAGAAGGAGAGGAACCGAGCAAGGAACCAAGCGCAAGACAAAGGCTGGTGTCCTTTGTTCCCCTCTTGTCTATTTTTCATAAAAGAAAGTGAAAGTAGTTTTAACTTGCTTCTTTCTAAGATAGCTACCAGTCTTAGTAGGAATAACAATTCTAAGTGGACACTATTCCCGGTAACAAAATGGCGACTCCACTGGGGAGCGAATATATTGTTTGTTAGTCTATTTTTGTTTGTTTTATAAACTTATAGATGGAGCTTGAAGTCAAGCCAGCTAGCCTTCGAACTGCATTTGCTATGCAGGTGCAAAGTAGATCAATGCTGCTTTAGTCTATCTCCGGGTTTTGTTTATAAATTGAACAATTGATCTGCAAAGACTCTAATTTCCCTAAGTGGTGACTCTAGTAACCTCCTTAGATGAACCCCTGTGAATTATATTTACTGAACATCACTTACTTGGCCTAAATCCCTGAACTGAACTGCAAATTGTGAGAAAAGACTAGATAAAAGTCTCACACTGGTACCATCGCATCCTCCCTTCAAGGTAGTTTGTATGAATCGCACTTACCATGTGCAGTAGGTGAGATGCATACTGGACTCCTTGTGTGACAGGTGCGATGGTCAGGGAAGGTTAATTTTACCTTCAGACTTTGGTTTTTCTTCATTCTTTTCAGTTCTATTCAAGAGTTTTGCTATCTATGGTCAGTATATCTCTGTGGAAGCCCCCTTATCTTCCATCATTCCACCTCTATTGTGCAAAGAACTGTAAGTGTTTTTATGTATTGTGTGCCATTTTCAGTTCTCTTCTACAAAGAAGTAGCGTAATCAGACTATTGTTTCTTGATCTGGAAGTGTTGCAAGTGTCGTTTTCAGTCATAGAAGAGAATCCCATTGTTCTTGATATTCGATTGTACTGTTACTCTTGTATGTAATTTGAATTATTCATTTTTCAAGTGTCGAAAACAGTTTTCATTTCGAAATCGCAAAGTGTCATCCTTATCTTCACTTCATTTTGAAAAGAAATTTGTTAGTATTGTCACTTTGGAAAATAATTCAGATTTTCACTTAGCATTCTTCTTGTCATTCATACATTAAGAAGGATGAAAAAAAATATATGCATGTGCATTTGCATTCATACTGCTTGGTTTGATTTAGGACAGTGCATTTAGTGTGTGCTCTGTGCTCTTTGTTGAAAGACCCTCTGTTCTCTTTCCTTAGTAGCTAGGATTTTCATTGCCAAAAGAAGATTAAACAATTGTTTATCATCTTAGACTACATTTTAGGAATTGTATACACATCACACGGTGAACTTGAAAGGAAAATTTTTAAACAAGATCAACTATAAAATAAATTTAATGAATCTAAAAATGATTTGGAACCTAACGCACAACATCTAGAAGTCTAGGGTAGAGACGTATTCCGGTGTCGTAAAACCTGGTAACTATTGTTTTCATTGTTGGTTAGGTGATTCCTCCACTTTGAGACGACAAGTGCCAGTACAGACTTGTGCTCCCACGTATCGTCGAGTATATATTGGGAGACCACAATAGGCTATATCCTTTATCCTTAGGAAGCCGTGTCTGCCGCC
>APFE031558885.1:222879-273885 GCA_000404065.3 Pinus taeda
AATTCATCCAGTAATTCATCAATGACAGGAATGGGAAACTTATCTTTAATAGTGAGCTTGTTGAGCTCCCTATAATCCGGACACATGCGCCGTGATCCATCCTTCTTGTGCGCCAATACTACTGGAGCAGAGAAAGAACTTTGACTCGGTTGAATTATACCAGCCTCTAGCATTTCTGCAACCATACGTTCTTCACTCTTTTGGACATAGGGATATCTGTACGGCCTGATGTTTGGAGGAACACTTCTTGGAATCAGATGAATAGCATGATCACGATCACGCATAGGTGGTGTTAGCTTCCTGCTGCAGCAGGTTATTCATATTTCATGATTGACATTTTACGGGCCAAATATGTCGTACTTTGCATGTTGCAATGCTCCATATTTGCTTAACAGTCTCCAAGCGAAGAAGGCTACTCCAAGTTCATTCAATTGCCTTCCAAATTTTGTAAAGTTATTCCGGTATCGCCAATTTTCAGTTAAAGGGAGGTCCGAACAGCTTAATCTTGGTCTCCCTAGGTTTGAATTTCCTGTTTTAGAATATAGAGAATGTGAATCTGTCCAAACAGCTTAATCTTGGCAGATTCTTAGATAGGTAGAGAAGCAGAAGAGCCCAACAGTCTAATCTGGTCCCTTGGAAGAAATAAGGGTAGTATGTAGATAGGAAAGCATCAAAAGAAAAATGAATGATGGGTTTGCAAGTCTAAGTGCGCCCAAATCAACAGAAGAAAAAATGCTAGGCTAAGATAGGCTGGGTAGGTATGCTGAGGTTGCTGATCCTAATTTGCTATCAGTTCCAGATTTTAGGTGTCAAATCTCACTCGGACACAAATCAAGCAGGCCCATCTATGCGAGAAACTCAAAAGAGGTAATAACTAACCCCCTTCTCTGCTTTCCCAATCATTAACAACTTCCCAAAGGAGGTCAAGATCTGCTTGACACTCTTTAAGTTCCATCATTTCGCAACACTAGCTTGAGTAAAGATCTGCTTTACTCAAAAGTTGTTCCATACTTTCTCTAAAGAATGGTTCTACCCCCTTGTAACAGCCTAAGGTCTCCTGAACTTAGCGCTTTCTTACCACCTCCACATTAACCACTAACATTATTATTTAGCTCCCTGTATTTTCCCATCCCCCTACTAATATTATGTAAATCATCCCCTATATAAATATCACTCCCCCTGGTTGAAAAATAACCATAAGTACCCTCCGGGAATTGCTCAGTTTACCTGAAACTTAGCAAGAACCCTCAACCTTCAAACCATCTTCCAGATACAATGGAATCATTCCAGAGTATAAAATCCCTCTGAGGTAATCGGACTCCTTCCGAAACCTCAAATGCCCTTCACACCCACTTACTTACTTTTTCGCCCAAAACAAACCCCTTGCCAACTTCCTTAACACTCTGCAGACCCTTAAAAATCAGATCGCATCGCAAGATCGCAGTTTCCTCTCCATGCAAGTCATGAACCATCTGTCACCACCAGATGCGATATCGCGATATCGGTGGTCGGCGGTCGCAAGCACCAAATGTCCAACTCAAGCACCCTCCGTTCCCCGCCGATGCGATATCGCGATCGCGTCGGAGCTAGTTCATCACATTTCCTCCAGTACTAGCACCTCACCATGTCATTCGGTACCAGGGACCCACCACATCTGACGTCATCCACCGTACAGCCGACATCATGCTGACGTCAGCAGCCAGAAAGCCGAAACTTCGCGCAGGAAGAAAAATCGCACTTCGGAGTTCTAGAACAAGAAACAGAGGCAATTTTCGACGCGCGATTAGCACGAAGCACTAATCGCACATCACTACGGGAAATAGGATGTTTCGGGGAATCTTCGAGGAATCTTTTGATTTCTTAGCCCATTGCACACCGAAAAAGCCCGAAAATCGCCCGATCGTGCCAAAGTGATCCGGTTTAAAGACAGCAGCAGATCAATGACAGAGTTTAAATTGTAGCAGATCAAATCATAAGGCATAAAGTGTGTCAAATAGTATCAGTTGACGGTGGAAGCCATCAATGTAGCGGCAAAGAGTATCAGTAAAAATCTTGAGCAGCGGCCCGAAACAGGAGAACATTTAATACCTTCCAGCAGATTCAAAGAAAGAGGGCAAAGCCACTTGAAGCCCTCAAATCATAATTATTGCACATTTAACTCACACCAGAGAAGAACTACAGTCCCCAAAGCATAATCATTTCAACAGCACCGCATCTAGCCCCCAAGGGCCACATTGTCACCTTTTCTGATTCAGCTGCCCCCAGCGCAGCCAAAAAGATTTACTTGCATTTAATTCCAGCAACACTTAGATTTTTGAAGAGTTTTCTAGTAGACCTGTTTAGGTCAGTTGTAATGAATGTCTTTCTGATATTTTGCTTATAAATACCACCCTGAGCAATGTTGTGAGGGGTTGGTTGGTTGGTAGTAGCTGGTTAGTCTCCTTTCCAGCAATTTCTCCGAGCAGAGACTCGCACTGTAACTGTTATAATTTCCATAATCAAAGATTGCTGAAAGCATGGATTACGGAACTACTTGATGTTTTCTTTTGGCCAAGGAATGATTATAGAATTCTTGTGCTTCTACATGATTCAATAAGTGTTTCTCTCCTCTGTTTACTTTTATGTTTTTTACCACCGTTCCGCCTTCTAAATTGCAGGAAAAAAGAATAGCTTAAGATTTGTTTCATTACACCTGAAGTTCAATTTCTGCATTTCTCGATGTTTTCTTCAGAAATAGCTATGAGCATGCATACTTAAATGATCTTGTTTACGCTGTTTCTTTCACATATGAATGCATGTTTAGGAATTCTTAATTGCTCCTAGATCCCATTCATCCATTCCTCCTCTTCTTCAGCATGATGAAATGATTCTCCTTTGCCTTTCATCCCTGATTCTCATTCCGTACTTTCAACAGATTGATAATTGTAGCCTGTGTGGCTATCCTGCTCCGTATCCCCTTGTGACCAAGAAAACGCAAGCAAGCCTCAATCCATGACTCCATGCCCAATGGTTCGAAAATTATCACACCTTACCTTGCCTCTTTGTTCGAGAATCTTACCTTCCATCCAATCACAAACAACACTCCCTTGAAGCCAGAAAGCTGGCCTAAAATCATCAACAAAAGTTGAATCATAAAGAGAGAGCCCTCTCTGATTGCAGGTGGGCTAGAACCTGCAATCCAAAGATTGGTTTGTGGTTACCTCGGCCTTATCCCTATTAGGAGCCTAGGGACAACCTGAGTGATAACACCGTTCACTGGTCTTATCACCATTGGTCCGTCACACCATCCATCTTTGGGGTTAACGCTAGCAATCCATCGTCAGTGTTTCCAGTATGTTCAAGAGAAGTCGCTCAGAGAATTCACCTATGTCTCATCCGCTACAATACATTCACGCTCCATTCTTTCATGACCTCCACCCTGAACCCTGTATCATTAGATCGTTTTCACCTCCAAAATCATTTGCTCCATTCCGTGTCCTAGATGTGGGATTCATTAAGTCCCTCCTACGACGAGTCACTTCTTGTCGACATCAACTCATTATCCAAGAAGTCAACTTAGGAACAACCCCTTTCAGTACTTTGAAGCTTGCATGACTCAATGGCAAGTTTCTCACTTTTCGCTACAGGTTTAGATCAATGGCCTTCGACCCGAAGATTTTGCGTGGTGTTCGACGCCAAGTCCATTTTTCACACCACGCAAATTGTACTATAGTACCTTGAGGATCATTGACATTATTGGTGATACCTCTTGCACCTGTTAACAGCTTTCATCATTGGCTAGTAATCAGCCGATGTCTTTCCGTGTTTGACTCCAGAACATTTTTCACATGGATCAACTTGTACTCCGAGTGAAGATGGAACGAGTTTTGAAGACCCTAGATCTAGTTTCATCCATCCGAGCTGTGATATATTTAGGAATATAAAGACATCAAATGTACATCATTGCCAAATAGATGATCATCCAAATCAAAGGATGATGACTCCGCCCGAATCATCAGTCTTCTACATAGACGGTTGTCTGTCCTATGTACATGAAAATGAATTTATAAATCTGAGCATGGGAATTCCCACCTCAACTAGATCATTAAAAATATTATGAAGATAATGTATTGTATTGTATCTTATTACAGGTTGCCTCCCAGCTCGAAAAAAATTCGAATCCTCATGGTAAAGCATTTCACTTGACATCAAAAGATTAACGACCTCATGCTTTAGGGGGCAACTGTTATAGACATTTTTGGGCACTGCAACCCCAATCATAAATGTCCATAAACTGAGGGTTCCTAATTCCCTAAAAGTGTTGCTTCACTACCTAAAGGAACAAGGTCAGCTGATTATATCATCTCCCAAAAGTTCTCCACAGAAAACTGTTTAGAAATGGTCAAAACTGGACCATACTGAATGCCCAGTGCAGAGGGTGCGATGCATATCACCTTCCCAGTGTAAAGGGTGTGATGCATACTGGATGGCCCCTCTGTAGGGTGTGATGGGAGAGAATGGACAAATGGCAGAAACAGTTTGCGAGGTGGAAGATCATAGAATCTTCCAGAAACTTCCCCTCTGACACTTGCCTCTCTGATTTCGACCAGGGATGAGTAAGAGATAATCAATCTCCAAGTGGAATCAAGAACTATCAGAGAGAGGACACTAGTCAAAATTCCAGAATCTGACTCACCCCCTACAATCATCTATATATGGATCGCTCATCACAGAGATCCAGAGGCTGGAATCTTGTATCTTGTAGAGAAGTGCTATTGGTTTTCTAGTGTAACTTCATAGTGTTGGGTGATCTAAGCTTTACTTGAGGTGAAGAAGGGCTTTCTTGCTGGAGGACGATGCTGGGTCAGAACATAAGGTTGTAATCCTCTTGCTATTTTTCATCTTAATAAAGCTATTCAAGTTTTCCTCCATATTCTTGTATGTTTACTTATATATGCATTCGCATGGTTAACGCACATTTGGTCCTGTGTTATTTATGAATATATATCTTTGTTTCTTCGATAGTAGTATGTTGTTGTGATTCGACAGGTGCTCTTTGAAGCTGGGAAGACGAAGAAGAAGTGGCAAATCTCTATCAGGAAGGAGAGGAATCAAACAAGGAAATCAAGCGTAATACTAAGGATGGTCTCCTTTGTTCCACTTTTATCTACTTTCATAAAGGAAAAAGAAAGTAGACTTTACTTGTTTGTTTCTAAGATAGCTACCAGTCTTAGTGGGAATAGTAGCATCCGAGTGGACACTATTCCCGGTAACATAATGCTAGCGGAGAAGCAATTGGAGGTGTTTTAAGCTAGGAGGATAGTCTAATAACCTATTTTAGTGAAAATCTGAATGATTCAAAAAGGAAGTATTCTTCTTATGACAAGGAGTTCTATGCAATTGTGCAACCATTGAAGAAATGGAGGCATTATCTAATGTCAAAGGAGTTCATACTTTATTCAGATAACTATGCACTACAGTATATTATGCAGCAGCCAAAGCTTAGCCAAAAACATGCCAAATGGATAGAGCATCTTCAAGTTTTCCATTTTGTTTTGAAGCATATAAATGGCCAATCAAACAAAATTATAGATGCCTTAATTAGGAGGAACGTATTATTTTGAGAGAGTCAAATCCAGGTGTTGGGTTTTGATTTTCTTAAAGAATTGTATGAAACAGATCCAGATTTTAAAGAGGTATTTGAAGCTTGTAAAAATACTATTTTGATGGATAGGATTAGATGGTTGGATTATTTCTTACTAGATGGATTGTTGTTTAAGAAAAATCGGGTTTTTATATCAAACTTTTCAATGAGGGATAATTTAATCAAAGAAAAACATAGTGGAGGACTTGCAGGACATTTTGGTGTAGAGAAGACTTTTGAGCAGTTAAATAGATTTTATATCTGGAAGAAAATGAGATCTGAAGTGGACAAGTGTGTGAAAACTTGCAAAGCCTGTCAATATGCAAAGGGAAGGAGCCAAAACGCAAGTTTCTATATCCCATTACCAATTCTAGATAGGCCTTGGGATATGGTAAGTATGGATTTTGTTTTGGGTTTACCAAGGACTCAAAGAGGTAATGATTCAATTTTTGTTGTAGTGGATAGGTTTTCAAAAATGGCACACTTTATTCCATGTTATAAGACTAGTGATGCTTCTCACATTGCTAATTTGTTTTTTAAGGAGGTTGTAATATTGCATGGGTTGCCTAAGAGTATTGTCTTAGACAGGGACTCCAAATTTGTTGGACATTTCTAGAGCACACTATGGAAGAAATTGGGAACTAAATTAAGTTTCAGTTCTTCCTATAATCCGCAAATTTATGGACAGACTAAAGTTGTGAACAAGAGTTTAAGCAATCTTTTAAGGAGCCTTACTATCGAACATCCAAAGCAACGGGATCAAGTATTGGCACAAGTTGAATATGCATATAATGACTCACCTAACAAGAGTATAGGACAGACTCCATTCCATATTGTTTCTGGAATACATCCAAGAGGAGTATCTGAGTTAAGAAACTTGGGAAAAGAAGAGATGAGAAGTGCAGAGGGTGAATATTTTGCTTCAGAAATGCAAGCAATACATGAACAAGTGAAACAACAGTTGTAGGATAGTAACATCAAGTACAAGACCAGAGCAGACATGAGAGGAGTGAGGTGAATTTTGAAGTTGGAGATCTAGTTTTAGCACACCTTAGAAAGGAGAGGTTCCCAAAGAGGGAGTATAACAAATTGAAGTTCAAAAAAATTGGACCGTGCAGAGTGTTGAGGAAATTTTCTGCAAATGCCTATGAGATTGAGTTGCCCCTTGATGTTGGAATATCACCAATTTTTAATGGTGTAGACCTATACAAGTATGAATGTGAAACTACAGATGACGCAACACAAGATCAACAGACCCAAGAGATTGATTGGGTAAAACGGTTACCCACATCAAAGAATTTGCAGCCAGAAAGAATTCTGGACAAGAAGGTGTTTAAGAAAAAAGGGGACAAGAGTACTTCCAGTATTTGGTAAAATGGAAGGATATTCCAACCATTGAAGCTACTTGCGTTACATAAGACATGCT
Source organism: Pinus taeda (assembly GCA_000404065.3). NCBI lineage: Eukaryota > Viridiplantae > Streptophyta > Pinopsida > Pinales > Pinaceae > Pinus > Pinus taeda. The sequence continues at coordinate 229,929 of APFE031558885.1, forward strand.
ACAGAAACTGGAAAGTTCTATAGATGAACTCATGGACAGGAGCCCATGAAGAATTTTGTCCTCAGGAGTTTGATGCAGGAGCATGTGACTTGGAGGGAATATATTCAAACTTATTCCAAAAATAAAATAAAAAATCCACAGGCAAACATGTGGGGTCCTTTAGCCAACAGTTTCCATGCTTTTCTAGTTAAGATAGGGATAGATTTAAGAATAAAAGTATTCTGTAATAATCGCTTATGGATAAGCGATAATAAGTTTTTATGCATGGTTGCTTTAAAACAATCGATGTAAAAGGCATTCTTTTGTATAGATAAGGACTGAGAGGGCTTATATATTATTTATAAAATGAAATAATGGGATGATCAGAGTTAGAGAGTACCCGAAAGCATTACTATCTGCAGAAAACCTCTCTCTGTGCATTTCAATCGATGGTCCTCTATTAAACTGATAATTTTATGCGTGTATTGGTTTGGTTCTTTTCTTCTGAGTTTATATCAATGATTTGGCCTTGATTTAACGCAGTGATTGAAGCCATTAACCTATGTCTCCTTTATCTTGACAACATATAGAGTCCGTAGGTAAACTTCTGTTTTATACAGAGAAATCATGTAATTACTTAGCCGGAATAGAGTTCTAGACTTGAATTTTTATTGAATAAGGACTATACCCTTATCGGTCTGAAATCTTTGTCACATCGCTAAGTGGGAACAAAACTAAACCATTGGAACCGTCGAAGTCCGAAACTCCAATTGTCCGAACCTGAAACACTATAGGGTAGGTTGAATAAGGTGTTGGATCCGCGAAGCTGATCGCATCGCAAGATCAGAGCTAGCATTGTGAGCATTGAGGTTGCCAACAACGATTGTTGAAAGGCACGTGTTATCGCATCGGGGAAGAGGCTATTGGAAGGGTGATAGTTAAAGCGTCGATAGTGTAAATTGCGTTAAACACTTTTCTTTAAATTAAAGTGCCGATAGTGTATTTCCGTTCCTTTGGAACAAAAGCCTCCACCTATGTATTTTGTGTTTAAAAACGCATTTTCCTCGTTTAAAAGCAATGTTAGTGTATTACTGTAATTCCTAGGGAATTATAGTCCCGGTAGAGGATAAGGGGTTATGTGTAATAAAAAGCGTTGATAAAAAGAGTTGGGCTAATTATAAAAGGGAAGAATGGTTATATGAAAGAGGGAATTGTTATACAGTCAATCTAGCAATAAATGTATGATACCCCAATAAAAGGAGAAGGAGAAATATAGTCCACATTAGAAGAAATTATATCATGTCTCAGCCACTTGTCCATATCACCTGCACCAAGCCCACCAGGACACGATACACAGGTTGATCCACTTTCTAATTCCATTAGCCTTCTATTGGATGAAAACCAATTCATTGACATTCCTATGGCTCAGAAACTCCCTACCCGACGAAACAGAAGAATTGGAGATGCTTTTCTTACCAGAAATCTGGGTTCGATTCCTCTTAAAGGAAGCTCTTATCGAAAGTCTCTCCCAGTATAGACAATGGGTGGCATCAGGATATTTATCAAACCACTCTCCTATCTAACTTGAGATTGCAGCCATTGCTTAGAATCCAAAATCCTCATTTAAGTTTAATTCGACCTGGCTCAAGGATGATGAATACACCAAAATGGTCTCTGATTATTGGAAATATCTTCCCCCTGCTCCTGGTCAGCCTCACATTGAATGTTTTGCTAAAAGGATTCTCTACATTAAGTGTAAAACTATTAAATGGGCCAAAGTTAAAAGGGAGGGATGATCTCATCCTCAAAAATATTGAACAAGAGTTAGCTAATCTGGTCAAAGTGGATGGAAGGGGATTTGATTCTATTGAAGCTAAATAGCACCTCACAAATGTTGAAGCAGAGAGGACCAGAATTGTGAAGGACAGAGAAGAAACCTGGAGGCTAAGGAGCCATATGGTTACAATTTGGGGATGAAAATACTAAGTTTTACCATCAATTAGCAAATGTTCGTTGTGCCATCAATACGATTTAGCACTTGGAGAATGATATTGGTAATTGGGTACAATGCTTCAACCAATTGGCCAACCTCGGTACATATCATTTCATACATCTCTTTAAGGCACCTTAGGAAGCTACTCTCGCTCAGATAATCAAAGTAGATGGATTGCTCCCTCGATTTTTTGATCAGGACACTGTAGAGGATCTCATTAAGCCTATATCTATGGGCGAATTTAAAGGCACTCTTAAATGGTTTAAGAAAGATAAGAGTCCTCGGTCGGATGGTTGGCGTGTTAAATTTTATTTTTCTCTATGTAAGGCTAATTCTATTAAAAGGAACAAAAAATAATATTACAAAGAGGCCTCAGCCTTAGCCGATATCAGCGGAGTTCATCCTGAGTATAAAAACCACCCCATATTTGGGAAAACTAGTTTAACATAGCAAAAAACCAAACAAACAACCTGGACCCAACACCGACAAAACCAGAAGAAAGTTTTGACACAATACCATCTGATGCAGTTGAAAACAAGATATAACTGGCTATCATGTAGACAAAAATCAAAATAACAAGAGACTGGACCCGACCCGTCATCAACAGAAACCTGAGTTGGCGCATGGGTGGCCGCGTGGCAAAACTTAGGTGCATCTTGGTCAGGAGTCTCCTGGCCAATTGGGCAAGCATTTTGGTACCAATCCTCGTCCTCCTTCACCACGTCACCTTCCACCTTGCCACCTGGTGGCTCCCTCGTTGGAAGGGTGCCACTCAAACTGCCGATAATTGTCATTGATATTGAAGCTCCAACTGAGCTGCCACCTAGTTACTGAGTGTTGCCAACGTTTTCACCTTCCGCATGTTGTCTACCACGCCAAGTTCCCCTGCCTTCTTCCATCAAGAGTTGCTTAGAACCACGACTAACTCCAAGGCTTCGATCATCCTGAGGTTGCTCTTCATAGTTTCGCACAGGAGCACTGTGCTAATCATTTTCTTCTAAGAAAAATATGTTAACATTAGCAGTTATGATGGGCCTGTTCAGGTTTCTCTGCAACCTAAATTGAGTCAAGTGAGGAACCAAATTGGGTTGCAAAGGAAAACTGGTAGTATGAAGCCTGAAATCTCTGTGCTTAGCCATTGAAGCCTGCACACAACCCCTACCACTACGAGTGTGAGGATAACATTTGCGGGGCGAGCTAGGAGGGGGAGAATTTTCCTGGGGAGGAGGTGGTGAGGCAGGTGGTGGTGGTGGTTTAGAGCTTTACTACTTGTGGGTGAGCGCTACCACCTCGAGTACCTCCTTTGCGGCTCCTCATACGGTGACGAACCATAGCAATGTAGTGGGAGTGGAGTTCAGAAGAATAGGAAGCCGAGAAGGATAGCATAGATTGAACAAAGGGTGGTTGGACAGGATTCAAAAGGCAATGCCTGGAATGGGAGTAATGATGCCCATTTCCAAGGTCGATGCATCACAGAAGCCAACAACGGCTCCCGGTAACAGTTCTGCTGTAGGGATTTCCAGCTTGGAGTGGGAAAATGCTGAGGGAGGGAGGGCAAACTAATGGATTGATGAGTTCCATGTTAATATATACTGCGTCTGGTTCTCAACCTGAGCGGCCATTAAAAGCTTCATGCAGGTGGGCCTACATTTGCCTTAAGTGAGCTTGGGATGGTGTGTTGGCCACCATCTGGCTGGTCTGAATGCCATCAATCTGTCAGCTCATCATTAAGGCTCTCGAAGTTCACCCGCATTCCGGTGCGCTTCTTCTTCCTGTGCCATTTCACTCTTCACTAGTTCCTTATATTCCAATAACTGGTTTTCAGTGGCTAGCGTAGAAAGCGAACCTATATGGAGATCCCTTCCACTTTCCACTCCTATATTAGCCAATAGGTCGGCCACTTTATTTCCATCCTGACGTATGTGCTTGAGATTGACTTCTTTGTGGGAAGAGAGCCAAATTTCAATAATTTCTAGCCGACTTGCCATTCTCCAATTGTTGCTCACTTTTCTTGAAGGTGTTCCTTGCAAAATTTTGTGGACCATATTTATGAGTATCTGCGAATCGCCTTCTATAATAAGCGGAAAAAAACCATGATTTTGAGCTAGAAGGAGTCCCTACCATAGTCCTTCTAATTCTGCCAAGTTATTAGTGTCCCATCCATTTGAACCTAAGAAGGTTAGAAGGGGGGCTCCCTTATGATCTCTGAATATTCCTCCAAATCCTGCTTTGCCTATATTCCCTTTCGAGACTCCATCAAATTTTAGCTGGAACATGTGACTGGGAGGAGGAAGCCACTTTTCAGGTGTCCCGCTCTTTGTTGGAGTTTTTCCTTTGATTGTCAAATCTTGATTCCACTGAAGGTTCCTCGTACCAATTTTGGAGAAGTAAAATTTCCTTGACATTTTGACAAACAATGTTCCAAAGAGTTTCCAAGGGCGAGGATTGATCCTTGAAGATTCGCGTGTTTCTCTCCTTCCATATTGTCCACATGAGAAAGCCCAGAATAAGCTTCCATAAGAAGTTTAAAATCTTGCTTTTAAATGGGTTCCGAGCCTATTTTGAACAATGGCTATAATATCTCCTTAGATCCATCCATCCTTTTGGCATCTAAAACTGACTTTTTCCCAGAGCTTGTGTGCTAGATGACAAGAGTGCATAAGATGCTTAGTGGATTCCTCTTCTTTCTTACAGTTGGGAAAAAAGGAGGGCCCATGAAAGTTTCTCTTTTGAAGATTGTCCCACGTAAGGATTTTGTTTTGACATAAAATCCATAGAAAGGTGGAAACTTTTGGCCAAATAGTGGGGTCCCAGACTTTGTTCCAGAGAAGATCTTTGACAATATGTTCCTTAATGATGATGTTATAAGCCTCCCATGTAGTGAAGGTTCCTTTTTCTTCATAGGCATATCTAAGAACATCCCTTTCATGTGAATGTTGTATTCTTCTCTTTGCTAATTCTATACCAAGAACCTGTTGAGCTGATTCCGTTCCATGTCTTAAGATGTGGTCTATGCAAAGCCATTACTTGTACCCCTGTGTTGTAGAAGGGTTCCAAAAAAGCTTGAATTTTTCAGAAGTCTGCATTTTCTGCTCCAGAATTTGATGAGGTAAGATTAGGTCCTTTAATCTTCCCAGAACCGAGCTATTTTTCCATCCTTAACTTCCCAGAAACTATGCTCTTGAATTAAGATTTTATGTTGCTTGGACGCATTCCAGATTAGAGAACCCGAGCTAACTTCTGAAATTCGAATTAGTTCTTCTATAGGTCAATTACTGGCATATTTTGTTGTCCAAAGGGTGGCCCAGGGGGTGAATGGTGCAGTAAGCCATTTCCACCAAATGCAAGCACCCATGACCTCATTGTTGTGGTAAGGATCTCGCAATCCAGTTCCACCTGGACATTTTGGTAGGCATACTGTGTCCCATTTGACCAAAGCCCATTTGCGATGTTGTCCTGAATTTCCCCACAAAAAATATCATTGGATATGTTTGATTTCTTTGAGAACCCATTTGGGTGTAGCCAGGATCGAGAAGAGATACAACGACATTGATTGGAGAACTGCTTTAATTAAGACTAGACGACTGGCCATATTGAGGGCCCTATGAGTCCAATAGGAGAGGCGTGCCTCAGTTTTTCTAATAACATACTCCAAGATGAGTGCTTCAAGGCAGAGTTAGTCATGGGAGCTCCAAGATATTTGGAAGGGAGGGCAGCACTAGAGAATCCAAGAATGCGGGTGATGGAAGCTTGGGTAATAGCAGGGGTATGAAAAAAGAAAATTTGGGATTTGGCTTTATTTATTCTTGCGCCAAAGGCATCCAAAAAATCCTTGAGTAGAGATTTGAATTGATGTGCTTCCTAGACTGAAGGATGACCAAAAAGCATGTTGTCATCCACAAATTTCTGGTGGGTGAAAGCAGGGGTGTTATGAAAGGACAAGCCTCTTAGATGTTGGGATTGCAGAGCCTTTTTAATGCTTCAGCCAAGAGCTTCCACCATAATAATGAAGAGGAAAGGGGATAGAGGGTCTCCCTATCTGATTCCTTGGGAAGGATGGAAAGGGGAGGATGGAATACCATTGATCAAAATAGAGAAGAGGGAGGAAGATATTAAACTCATTACCCATCTTACCTAGGGGAGAGCGAAACCAAAGGCAATTAGAGTTTTTTGAATATATAGCCAATTTAAGCTATCAAATGCTTTTGAGAGATCTATTTTAAGGAGCATACCTGAATTTTTGGAGTGCTTCAAGGAGTGGATGATTTCATGAGTAAGGATGATGCCATCCGTAATCTGCTTGCCTTCCACATATCCGAATTGCTCAAGTGAAATGAGAAGGGGGAGTAGTGATTTGAGCCTTGAAGCAATGATTTTGGAGACAATCTTGTAGATTACATTTCACAGGGCAATATGTCGATATTTGTCAGGGGTACTGGATTGAGCTTCCTTGGGGATAAGGGTGATGAATGTGGCATTCATGGATGGAAGCATCCACCTCAAAGTTCTTGATTCCTCAACTACCTATCGGACTTCCATTCTTATCAGCTCCTAGAAATTGTGGAAAAAAATTGGAAGTAAAACCATTAGGACCAGGTGCCTTCCCCTCCTTCAATTAATGTACTGCAATTTCCACCTCTGGTAAGTCAACCGGCCTGAGTAGGAGTTGGTTGTGCTCCTCTGTAATGACTTTTGGAATGTTCCTAGTAGTTTTTTCTATGGCTTGCGATCTGTCAACCTGTGGTTTTTTATGAGCTTGCTTGAAGTAGTTGAGAAGTTCATGTTCTATTTCTTCATGTTTTTCCACCTTTACCCCCTACTCATTTTGGATATCAGTGATGTTGTTATTCATTCTTTGTTGAATAGTAGTTCAGTGAAAAAAATTGTGTTTTTTTCTCCTTCCTTTAGCCATATAATTCTCAATTTTTTCCTCTAGAGCGTTTCTTCCTGTTTTTCCCTCTTTGATATCTGAGATTCAAGAGACTTTTCTTGTTCTAACAAGTCCTCTGATCTTCCTTCTGTGATGATCCTTTGCTGCAATCGTTTCATGTCTTGATCGAGAGCAATTTGAGCCTGGAAAATTTTACCAAACAAAGAATGGTTCCATTGTTTTATTTTACTCTTAGATGTTTAAGACTCTACTGAAATTGAAACATTTTTGTACCGTTTAGAGGAGAGAAGTTATTCCATTCCAAATTTATTAGGTTGATGAAATCCGGATGTGACATCTAAAAAGCCTCAAAGCGAAATGGCCTGCGGGTGGTATTGCCAAGACGAGACCATTGGAGAGAGATTGGCCAGTGATCTGATCCTGAGAGTGGCAATATTGAAGCTGAGAGGTCTCCTCCTAGATGAATTGCATTGTTTGAGACTAAGAATCTATCCAGACGAAAAGCAATCTGACACGAACCTGCTCTTTTATTATGACAACTATCAAGTGCATTGTTGAATGGCATGTCAATGAGCCAGTTGTTTTGCATGAACTCTTTTAGACTATTACTTTCCTTGTTCAGTCTGTTCCTGCCTCCCCGTTTTTCTTCCAGCTTGGTTATCATAATGAAGTCACCCCCAGTGATCCAAAGTGGATGAATTCTTTCAGCATTGATTACAGATAGGGTATTCAGAATTTCTATCTTGTACATAGCCTCCTATGGAAAATAGACATTGGTTAAATGACCATGTATACTAGTCCCTATGATGTGGAAAGTAGCTTGAATAAAATTCTTGTTAGCATCGATGTTATTGAGCGTAATGGAATGTGCATCCCAAATGATAGCTAGGCCTCCTGAAGCACCAGAGTTGTCCACTGCAACTACGAGACATCCTGGCCAGGCTTTTGCTGTAGTGCGGTCCAAAGAGGTAGAGTTGCATTTGGTTTCTTACAAGAAGAGGATTTGTGGTTTCTCTTGCTGTATCATATTTTTAATCAGTCTACATTTCCCGGGGCCATTGAGCCCTCTAATATTCCATGATATTAGCTTCATGATGGAATGTTGGGGAGAGAGTTGTAATACTTTGTGAGCTTGGAGTATATTCCTAACTCCTCCAACATTTCCGCGATGCAGATTGTTCATTGGAGATCTATTTTCGTTCCTCACTTTTTGTTGTCTTTGGTGACATTTTTCCCATCCAAAGGCCTCTGGTTTGAATGCCTAGGGATTTTTGCCTTTGTACCTGTAAGAGGATCACTTCCACATCTCCAGTTGTCTCTCTGGGATTTTGTCATAATTTTTTGTTTTGCATGCCTACTTTAGGCCAAGAATGTCTAGATCCCTAATATCTATGCTTTCTAGTTCCTCTTCCATGTGATGAGTATCACTTATTCCTTCTGTTGTTATTGTTGCCATTATAGAAGCAGGTTGCATGTTATCTACCTCCATTCCTAGAGTGTTCTAAGCTGGGATTTTATGCAGCGCAGAGGAGGAAAGATTTGTGGGTAGGGGATCTTTTTGGGATTTCTTGGAATCGAAATGGGCAGATTGTTTGTCCTTCTTGGGTTCCCCTTCTGAGGAGGTGGGGATTTTAGAGTTATGATCATCCTATCGGGCCAGCGCTTCAAAACTATTACTCGTAGAAGGCTTGGATGAACTAGCATGAGGCATCTTATGGTTTGAAGCAGGTTTCTTGTGGTTTTTCCTATGATTGGAAACTTTAGTGAAGCCATCCAAATCAAGCTTATCAGGGGCTGAGGGATTTAAGAATTTCTGATTTAATGGATAGTCTCGAAATAGATGGCCCAGGGCATGGCATCTCCTGCATCTAAACAGAACGTGTTCATAATCTATTAACTAAACCCATTCAACATTGTCATGATAGAGACTTACCGCATCCGCAAGTGCCTTGCTAAGATGCATATAAACATAGATTCAGGCATAGGAAGTGTATCTTTGGAGTTTCGTCTCCTCTGCGATTTTGATAACACCGAGACCATTCCCACTGTCTTGTAGAGATTCTTCGTCCCAGTATTCTAGGGGGAGTGAATAGAGACGAATCCAGACTAGTGCCCAACTGAGGTCTTATTTATCTAGGTTAAATCGCTCAACCCAGTCCCATAGATACAGGCCAAATGCGTTGAAGAAATAGGGCCCTCCATCTACGACTCTATTTCGGTCCTCTAAGCAATTAAATATGGTCGTGAAGAACCCTTTAGGTCCTAGCTGCAGGGTTATGTGTCCTTTTGGCTTCCATTTAGATGCTATCCAGCCATGCAACACTTTCTCTATTGGCCATAGTCCTATAAATTTGCCTATCAGAGCATGGTCTCTCATGTACTAGATCTGAGCATTGATCTAGTGACTTGGGAGCTTTATCTTCAAGCGTTCAACATCAACTAACTTGCAGGGGGTCGATGTGACTTGGTGATGTTCTTTGTCATCCATCTTGGCATTTTGTGGATCTATTTCCGTTCTATCTCCATTTTTTTCAGCTTGTCTGGTACCTTCCTCATTCTTTTGCAGAGTTTCATTTTCATTGGGGGGAGGCGCAACGTCCTTCCCTGGGGGGATTCATGATGCGCGTGACGTTTTTATCATTTATGGATGGTCGTATTGCTGGCGGTGAAGACAGTATTGCAGAGGTCTATGTAAGTCTGCCATTGCAGGTTCTTCAGCAGCCTTAGATCGTTGCTCCTCCAGACCACCCTTCCATAAATTGTATACATTTAGTTGGCCGGTTGAATTTTATCTAGCCTTATTTAAAGTGTTGGGAAATGATCTACTTTAAGTCATTGGGGAATGTCGAGCTAGTGGCAGTATGTATGATGCTTTTAACTCAACTTTCATTGTCCTTATCCCCAAATATGACTCTCCCTAGACCTTAAATGATTTTAGGCCTATTTCTCTCTACAATTTCATATACAAGATCATCACCAAAATCATTGCAATCTACCTAAAGCCTATTTTATTTGACCACATCTCTTCGAAACAGTTTGCCTTCCTTAATCATCATCAGATCCATGAAGTTGTTGGCACTGCACAGGTGGTTCTTCATTCTATCAAGATCAAGAGGGTAAATGGTATGATCCTTAAGATTGACTTGTCAAAGGCATATGATGTACCAACTAGCTATATTTGATAATATTGTTGACTCACTTGGGTTTCCTTATAACTTTCATTAACTGGATCATGTGCTAGATTTACAATGTCTCTTATACTGTTCTTATCAATATTTTTGCCTCTCCATTTTTTCATGCTGAACAAGGTCTTAGACAAGGTTTTCCACTCTCTCCCCTTATTTTTATGCCAGTCATAGAAGGTTTGAGTCAACTCATCTCTGAGGAAAGAAGATTAGGCAGGCTACATGGTATTAAAATTACCAACAGATGAATCATATCCCACCTTCTCGTTGTTGATGATGTTCTAATTTTCCTTAATGGATCGATTGGAAATTCATCTGTATTATTTTCTATCCTCAAGTCCTTATACTTTGCTACTGACATGGAGTGCAATAAACAAAAATCGACTCTAACTTCTGTTGGTTTCTCCCAATATTAATCTGACTTTCCCATTAGAGATTTCCCTTTCTATTATTCCCTCTGATGATGGACTCATATATCTTGGATTTCAACTCAAGCCCATTCACTACAAAATAGTTGATTGGATATGGCTAGTGGCTAAGATTGAAAGGAGAGTGAATATCTGCCATTATAGGTGGCTATCTAGGGTTGGTCACCTCACTCTTATTAAATCTATTATGGAAGCAACTCTAGTGTACTAGATGTCCTTGGCTTGGATTCCAAGGGGCATCTTGGCTAGAATTCAACGACTGTGTTGTAGATTCTTATGGAAGGGGAAACAAGAAGGAAAAATCATGATTGGGTCAAATGGGATCACATCACCCTTCTTAAGAAATGGGGAGGATGGGGCATGAAAAACATTGATTCCTTTGCAAAATCACTAGCTGCCAAGATGGGATGACATGTTCTCACTACAGAGAATTTGTGGGCCAAGGTGGTCATTTAGAAATATATCAGCCCACTCCACCTCCTTGATTGGATCAGGCATCATGATTGGGAACATATCTAACATCTCAACTATCTAGTGAGCTGTATTGAACTCTATATCCTACATTTGTGATGGTCTGGCATGTAATATTGGATCTGGTTACTTGGTCCGCATTGGTATGGACCCTTGGTCTGGATGTGGGAATGCATTTCATCTTCCACCAGAGCTCATACAATTTCTCTCGAACTCAGATATCTCCTGCTTTGCAGACATTGTTGATCCAAACAACTCATATATTTTCAAACAAGCCTAGGAATCTGCTGACCAATTAGGAATTCCAGATATCTAGCATAATGAATGGCACTCCTACACTAACGCCCTCTCTGAATCACATGTTTGAATCACAGATGGTGTGGATGAGCTCATTTGGCTGCACAACATGGTTCCTACTCTCCTAAATAAGGTTACCCCTTAATATTATTGGATCATAAGCCACCTATAATTGACTCATGGTGGTGCACTCTCTAGAAGTTGAAAGCACCTCCAAGAGAAAATTTATTCATGCAGTGTATCCTTCATAATAAATCTCCCACTTAGGATAGCATTCACCTCTCCAAATGATGGCAAGGTATAAATATTTTGGAGACTTGGCAAACATGGTGAATTGTTGCGCATCCAACCAAAATCAGGAACCTCCCTCTTGTGATCTGTTGGTGTATATGGTTGCATAGAAACAAGCTCATATTCAAGGGAATCACACGAAGCACACCTCTATGGACACAATCTTCAGCTCATCTTATCTCATGTTACAACAATATTCTGGAGGATGATCTCCCACACCCTCCCCACACTATTATTGCAGAAGCTATAGATAGAAATTTACCATGTGCATATTTTTATGGATCAGCTTAGCAAAATGATTGTGGAGGGGGAGTGCTCCTTCATCTCACAACCAATAATTTTTCAAAATTCAGATGGGTCTAGGAGAAGGAACAAATAATTATGCTAAGCTTATTACTCTCTGACACTTATTACACTTTGTACTTGAGAAGGGTTGTAGACAAATTCAGATTTTTGGTGATTCCAAACTCATCATAAATTGGTTTAATCAACAATCTGTTGTCACGTGCACACACTTGGGAATATTTCGGATGAGGCTTTGCTATTGAAATCACAATTTGACACCATCACACTATTCACGTATACATTTTTTACAAACATATAAATTTGTATTTAACTTATCAGTCTCCAATCTTAGACATATTTTTGACAGTTTATCAGGTTGTGGCAATAGCCACCCTCTTATGCATATGCTTCATGAAGCATCTACAATATATAATTTTGAACATCCTAATGAAAAATGTGATTTTTCCCTGGGGAAAAGAATGTAGACATTAACAAAAATATTTGTATTAATTAATTTATTATCAATTATTACTAATAGTCAAATAAAAAAATTAATGAAACAATTGAAATAAGTCAATAGAAAAAAAAAAAAAAAAAAAAATTGAATGAAAATGATGGGTTAAATAATTAATTACTCTAATGAGATAAATAGAAAATTAATTAATTAAATAATTTTAATTATAATAAAATTAAAAATATTAATTGTAAATAAAAAATTAAGAATTAGATTATTAAAATTATTAGAGTTACTTTGTGGGATTAAATTAGACTAGAAAAATATCAATAATATAATAAGGGAAATTAAGAAATAATTAGAATATGCTAGATAAGAAAAGGAAGTGAAAGTAATTGACGAGTCAAATTACTAATGGGTCAAATGGAGACAAATATTATCATCAAATATTAAATTGAATTGAAACAATTGCATTTAGCATTTATCTGAGGTGGGTACCTCTTTCAACCGAGACGAGGAAAAAACGTGTTGATGGGTAGACAAGAAATATGATAAGGGCTTAGTCAAAGGTATATATTCTTACATTTACTCCTCCATGCATAATTCTCTAGAAAAACATTAGTTCAACGTAGTCTCGAAATGGCATTTGCCCCAAAAATTGATGCTTTTTGGATGGTTGGTATGGATTAGAATCCTTACGTGTAACATCCTTGCTAAAAAAATTTCCATGGACCGGAAATATGTTTCCTATGCCTCAATGATTCTGAGAATGCATTGCATCTATTTTTGGAATGTCCTTGGGTGAGGGGTATTTGGCTCTATGTCTTACAAGAACTCAAGATTTTAGAACATTAGAGGTTTGATTCCCTTGAGGATTGTTTTAAATATTGGGTGGAGATGGGTTCGGTACGAGGTGAACTTCCATTTTTCTTGGTCTAGGGTGTATGGATGGGAAAGAACGCAACGATTTTGGATGACCATCCTTACAACATTAAGCTCACTAATTCTTAAAATGCCCATTATATGGAGTATTGGAAACGTGCAGTCAATAAGCTTTGATCATATTTCTAAGCAATGTTTCATTAATCGTTATGGCATATTATCGGCTCGGGAAAAAACGGGAAAAATTATAAAAATGGGAAAAATCGGTAAAAATTGGGAAAAAATTCGTAATATATAAAAATATTCATTTTTTTGCATTTTTTTTGCAATTTTTTTAATATCTAAAGTATCTACAACATAAAATAAATACATTGACACATAAATACGATAAAAGAACTAATATATAAGATGTTTAATATCATTTCTAGTGCCACATCACACATAATCGTGAATCATGTCCTGAATAGTAAGTCTTGACTCATGACTCCCAACTCAGCCTCAAAATATCAACAAAAAATATAATAATGTATCTCATATCATCAGTCATAATGTCATTGAATGAAATGAACCAAATAACTAAAGTCTAATACTATTGTTTTCCTTTGCCCCTCTAGATGTAGATGTCGTTGGAGTTGGCAATAGACTCCGTTGCGCTCTAGAAGCTGAAGAACTAGGAGCTACAAGAGGTAGACCATGTCTTCTACTGGTGACGGGTCACCTCCTCCTCCTCCTCATATATATATATATATATATACCACGATTTTTCCCCAAAAAATCGTGACTTTCTCATAAAAATCGGCTAAAAAAAAAACTCAATTTTATCGCCCAATTTTATCCTTATTTTTTAATCGCAATAAAATGATTTTATCATGATTTTTTGGTGATTAGTGCAACACTGGTTCTAAGTCTAATTTCCCGAAAGGATATTTTGATGGCCCAGAATAACATTTGTGGTTGTGGTGCCTGTATTTATATATTTGAGAAACACTACTTTCTGTTTTGCTGGAGAGGTGGACAGGGGTCAAATAGCAGAGATGACCTCATGAGCCAAACTTTTAAAATTGGAGGAAATCAACATTTTTGGATACTCATAAGTTTCTATATATTGGGTCAATAATGGTTCATCTTTCGCCCCTCGGCACATGGACTATCAAATGAAAAGGGTTATCCTGATCAAGGAGCTCTTTCATGTGATCTCTTTTGTACATTTACATAGGGAGTTCAACCTTGTGATTGTTGTCCCGTCCAAGGAGGGTCTAGCTGTGTGCCCGAGGCACATAAAGTTCTCTATATTCAGGAGGGGGACAAAAATCAATTCCTACCATATTGACTGGTGTTGAAGTTGGCACCTCTCCTACTCTATTTCAGATGGCTAGTATTTCAGAGCTCCTATTTCCACTTCTATGTAGTTGACAGGTTCTTTGATTTTTTGGATTCATTGTTTTGTGCATATTTGGGTCTTAATGGTGGATTTTCCCTATCTGATATTTACACCGAAGGTGTTTCCCTTTTTAAAATGGTTAGGTTAGGCATTATCTACCTTTTTCATCTCCATTTAACATTTGTTTGTCTGTTGTTTTGACATGGTTCAACTTTAACTTAAGGAAAAAAAGAATTACACCTCTTATTGTAAAATGGACCATTTTGCTAAATAATTTTTTTATATATATAAATGAATGCTATAAATAATAATGAGGAACTTATTAGAATTGGGATAGTCTCAAATCCTTAGGAAATTGGTGGATGAGGAGCCACATGGCATGAATCTAATTTTTTAAATTTATTAGAAGTAATAGATCATTTTGCTAAATAAAATTTTCTTACATATAAATGGATGTTATAAATAATAATAAGGAACTTATGATATATGAACTTATTAGAATTGGAATAATCTCAAATCCCTAAGAAATTAGTGGGTGGGGAGCCAAGTGACACGAATACAATTTTTTAAATTTATTAAAAGTCAATGCAACCTAATAAACTTTGTAATACACTACAACTGCTGATAAAAAAATTCACCAGGTAACTGATGAAGGCATAAGTTTACATACATAAATAAGTGCATATATATATATGGAGAAAGAAGAATACAATATCCATTTGCATATATGAAGTAAATAACACATAAGATCTCAACACCAATCAACATACAAAGATACACACACTCACCTAAAGCCCTAAATAAATCAACCCCAAATTCATAAATGCAATAGTTGGATATTTCTTGGTTTTAATATTGTGTTGACAAAGATCATGACACCCATGTTCTCACATTGTGTAGCTTGGAGGCCACATTAACCAATTATCAATCCTTATCAATAATTAATAAGTGAATGGTAAAGATTTAACCTCCATGAAATATTCTAAGAATTTTAATAATGGTATACAAAAAATCATTATCAATGATTGAGACTATCTCAAAGTAGCATGCCTTTTTTTATCCTTTTAATATAAATTAATTAATTAAAAAAAATGTTATATGAATAAAGGGTCATATGAAATGAGTTATGGTTTTTGGGCATGTAATATTGATAAGCCATTATAATGGCCCATAATATATATAAAAAGAACCTATTTTAAATTAGAGATCTCCATGATAAAGTTAGGTTATAATTTATTTTAATTAATTGTTAATATCTAAATTAAAATTAAATTGTTATTTATTTATTTTTTAATGTTTTGAAAAAGAATAATATAATAAAATTTAATTTAATTTAATTTTAATATATTGCTAAATAAATATTAGAATTGATATATGAGATTTTTTCATTTAAAGTTTTATAAAAGTACATGTATTTTAATTCCTCTTTGAAGTTGAAGCCTATAATAATTTTACGAAAAGGAAAACCACCACACTCTTAATCGATGTTTATATTTATTTATTATATATATATATAATATATTATATATATATATTATAATTTAAATTTCTCCCTTTACATATATATTTTGTTAATATGAAATTGAGATTTATAATTTCTCAATTCCACATACAAAACAAATATATGTAAAATAAACAATTCAATAATGTGAAAACTTTCCAAACTATAAATGCATATCATATGCTTAGTAGGTACTCCTTCAAATCAAGAGTGAGGAGTGTTTCTATATTGTTTCAAATTAAAAATAAGGAAAAATTTTACTCACTCATTATTAAAGAAAAGTAAAGCATATTAACAAAATTATTAATAATGTTAACATTCATGTGATGGAAAAATTATCACATCAATTAAATAACTCACTTTCATTTAAACTAAATATTTCCATTTAAACGAATATGTTATAATTATTTCATTTTTTAAATATAATTATACTCTTTAATTTATTTATAAAAAGTTTACAATTAATCAAATTCACTTTTAATTAGCATTATTTTTAAAGTTTACAATTATACTACATATTTAAATTACTAAGAAATAAGAAATAAATATGCATCAGTATATTATGATAATGAAACTAAAATATAAATAAACATGCTCATGCAAGAGATCAATTACCAAAGTTTTAGAAGAAAAGAGTTACTATTTTATCAAAATATAATGAATTATCTTCATATTGTTACTAGGAAAGGTGCCAGGGTTTTGCATAGGTTGATTCTTATAAGTCTAATATGCAGTTAGATATTTATTTATATATCATAAAAAACTAAATATATTCATTTTTAAGATGTGGTTATGGAGCTTCATGTTCAAAATCCATGATACTTATGATGTAGTGGGCAACAAACACCTTAAATTAAATTTGATTTATTGGAGCCATTTTCGGCATGATAAGATTTACATTAAATTATGTATTTTTAAATGCTTCCTTTAGGTGTTTAAGGCATTTTTTTAGGTAGAATGATATAAAATGTTTAATTGAAAAATCCAATGAGCTTAATTTTGTCTTTTTCAACAAATTTGCAGCTAGATCATAACTTAACCATTTTTTTTATATAACAGAAAATAACTAAATTTTTGGTCAAGTTTGTATAGAAATTTCGGTTTTGGGGATTCTTAAAATAAATCTCACACAAACTTGTTTTAACTAATTATGATAAAGTCTCACCTTAAATCATGTTCAATCTGAGAGGTTATTGGGTATTTTTTGTTTAGGAATGGTCATCATCGACATAAAGAATTTTTGGTCAACTTTGTATATAAATTTGGCTTTTGGGATTATTAAGATAAATCCCACACAAAATTGTTTTAACTAATTATGATAAAGTCCGACCATAAATCATGTTTAACCTGAGATGTTATTGGGTAGTTTTTTAATTGGGAATGGTAATGCTTGACATAAAGACTTCTTAATTACTATTAACTTACATGGTCACTCGTTATTCTGGGATTTGTGCAAAGGAAATCGTAATTAATTCTAGAAAGATGAGAAAGAAGGAAATAAAATTTTAACGTTTCATTTTTAAAAACACTGTCATTTGTTATTCTGGGATATGTGCAAAGGAAACTATAATTACTTCTAGAAAGATGAGAAAGAAAGAAAGAAAATTTTAACGTTTCATTTTTAAAACTGTATTTCTGAATGCCAATACAATGCCTTGAAAGTTTGCTTGGACACTTGGATTGTGTAAACTACACCAATTAAATTTGCAATTCCAACAAGTCTTTGCTAGACAAAATTTGAATTTAAATATAAAACTGGAATTAATGGCTCCAAAAAAAATGTTTCCAAATTAATTTAAAAATTTTAAAAGGAGATAGCTAAAATTCTAAAACATGCCCTCTTCTTTATGTTGATTCCAGAATGTCATGGAATTTGAAAGTCTTTCTAGTGAAAGATGCTCTTTATTTAATCTCATTATCAACACTCACTCCAGTGAAAGATGCTCTTTATTTAAACTCATTATCAACACACACTAACTTTAGCCCCACGAGGACCTATGGTAATGTTTCTCCTCATTACCTTCCATGTTATAGATTTGATATAATATATATATAGGATTTTGACATAGTGGTATGACTAAAGAAAAATGATTTAGTGAGGTGGTTTGAGCAACATTTGTTAGAAAGGCATCAACACAAGTGTGATACTATTGCAAGCTTGAACATATTTCCTCCCCTCCATCCTCCACCCTTTAAGTTGTTATAATTTCTTTTACTACAATATTTTTGCAACAACATCATAAGCATGTTCAATTCCTTCAATATATATTTTCACCTTTAAAAGCAAATGTTAATTTACTAGCTATCCCCATTTTATGTGCATATTGTGATCTATTGTTTTAGCTCTATCATTGGTGTAACGTTCTATAAAATCTCGCTGAAAAAAACTTTTAAGTATCTATACTCCTTTGAATATATGGTTTTTGCCCTAATATTGTGCTATTATAACATTTTTCCTTCTTTCATAAAAAAAATACTAAATAATATTTTTAATAAATAATCTAAAAATTTATAATAGAAATAAAAATTAATGAATTTGGATTATTAATTGTAAGATTAAATAAAATTAAAACTCTAATTCATTAATTATTTAGTCTATTCTAAAACTTTAGATGTGAGACTTTATCCACTTGTTAAAACTATGTACAAATTTATATTTGTATTTTTTTGAAATAAATATAATGAATAATATTTTTTTAATTAAATTGGAAATATAATTTTAATAAAATACATTTATTAAATTATATTATTACATTTATTAAATCAATTTTTCTAGAAAGAAATAAAAAGTTACATAAATGTAGATGCATTTAAACATTCAATGTACTATATATCCATATGGTAAACATAGAGTAGTTCTTCAAACCCAATAATGCAGAAAAAGAGCTAAAGAATTTTTCTATGCCTCCATATTTTTAGGAAAACAACCCAAACAGGAACAAGCAATTTATACAAAATTACAAATAACAAATATTTTCATAGTATCATTTTTTTAACTCCTATGTATACATAGCATAATCAAAAAACAAAAATAAATTGTATCTTGATCAAAGCAGTAACACAAATTTTTCATGGGAAGAACGGAGGCTGCTTTGACACACAGATCATGTCCTTCTCATTTTCTGTTATATGCTAGATACCCATAGCTTGTTGTATACCCTCCTTAGATAGGAGGTCTGCAATTGGATTTCATTCCCTGTAAATATGACAGACAGTGATAAAGTCAAAACAATGCTTTAAAAGTAACATTGTTTATAACAATGGAATCAACATGTAGTTTTGACATATGTGCTCTCCATTAAACCATTTTACAACATTATGAGAATCTCCAAAAATATGGACCAATCCCATCCGGAGATGTATAAGCCAACAAAGTAATAGTTTTAAGGATTGCAGTTTAACGAAATTATTTGTTCCTGAGCCAAGGCCCACCAATGTTTTTAAGTGTTTTTGGATGTTGGCGTGGATGACAAATCCTACACTACAAATATTTTGTGGATGACACTCCATAAAAATAAGCCCACGGAATGTCTCCCCTGATGTGTTCTTCTCTAACTTACCTAGTACTCTTTATAATATTTGGTAGGGGTATAAGGCCATAAATTGTGGCACATTCTACAGCAATGGGTACATGAGCGGGTGCCAAGTCCTCGAATATGCTCCTATTTCGTGCCAACTAGATGCCTCATGAGATAATTAACAGAATATTTTTTTTATGTTTTCCTCTTGGGTCTCATCCCCCCATCTTTGCCATGCTTCCACAATGTTGTCTTCATCCCATCCTTGATTTTTTCCCATTAATGTCAAGGTTTCATCCCAGGTACTTTTACTGAATGAAAAATTTAAGGAAAGGTGATGAGCTATTCCTCATTTCTTTTACAAAGAGTGCACCACCTGGAACCCATCTTATTCCTTTTCTGGAGGTTATCCCATGTTGGGGCTTTATTTCTTAACATACACCAGAAAAAGGTCTTGATTTTGCAAGGATTTTTAGTTTCCAAAGAGGTTTGAAGCAACACTCTTATGCACTCCACTCCCTTCTTATCATTAGGTGACTGTAACTGTACTTTGGGGAATATTTTTTGGTCATGGCATGTACCCATCTTAGCACATTTGGTTGGTCTAATAGTCATACATTAGTTCTATGAAGCTCTCTAATGAAATTCTGCCATTCCTCTATCAATTGGGGCTCCATTTGTATATTCTTCATTGTTTTCCATGCTTGTTTCCATATCGTTGATTAACCCTCCTTCTCAATCTGCTTTAGGCGAATACATCCTTGCGAGTGTGAGTTATAATCTCTCTTGATAAATCATATCCCTCATTACATCCTACCCAAGGGTCCATACCAAGTCTGGTCTTCTCTCCATTCCCAACATGCCAAGCTAAACCTTCTTCGATGATCCTAATCGATTCCAAAGTTTCCTTCCAAACGACTTAGGCTTATGGATTCCTCTTGTCTAGTTTCCTCAGCCAATTGTCTGTGGGCATCGGATCAATATATTTTCTTTTGATGATCATCGTCCACAAATTCTCCACTGATATAAGTCTTCATCTCAGTTTTTCTGCTAATAAGGATGGAATAGTTGTAAGATATTTTAGGCCCCACCCCCTCATTCCTTTGGTCTAGCTACTTTCTCCTAAGCCACCCATGGAAGAACTGAGTCCTCCTTTGATCTAGCTCACAGAAAGTTGTTGCACAATTTCCTTATCCGTGAGAGAATTCCTTTAGGCACCCATGTTAATGTAGTTCAGTAAACAAGTATGGCCATAAGAACCGACTTACTCAAAACCAATCTTCTCACTCTCGACAACCATTTATAACTCCAGTGTTTTACACGATTTTCAATTTTTTCCACTAGCAAGTACTAGTCTTGTTTCCTGTAGGTATCTGGCTTAAGGTGGAACCCCAGGTACTAGAATTTGCCCTTCATCATCTTGGTTTCAAAAGGAAGAGCCTTCATAATCCTCCCGATTTTGGTCCTTGATAACCCTTCTAGAATCAAAAAATATTTTTGTACATTGATACACATACCTATAGCTACTAGGAACAGATTGAGGATGGATTTAATATTTTGAATATCACTCCTACTTCCATCACTGAAAATGATAATATCATCAAAAAACAATAAATGAGAAATATGAAGGTTTACTTCCACTTCGATACCTTGTATGTCTCCTCTTCTCCTTACTTCTAGGATCATTTGTCTAAGACCCTCTGCTATTAGTAGAAAGAGGAGGGGAGACAAGGGGCATCCATGTCTGAGTCCTCTTTGGCTATGGAAGAAATATGATGTTGCCCCATTGATCAAGATTGCAACTCTAACATTTGAAATACATCCCATTACCCAATTTATAAAACCGATGCCAAATTCCAAGTGAGTCATTAGCATCCTAATGTAAAGCCAACTGATTTTGTCATATGCTTTAGAAAAAATGATTTTTACTATCACTCCTTTCTTCCTACTCCTCTTAATATTGTGCAATGTCTCCTGAGCCACCCCTATAGCTTCATGGATCTGTCTTCCATCCAAAAAGCCAAATTTCTACTTGGATATGTCCCTTGAAGGAAAAGGATTCAATCGTACTACAATGAATTTTTCTATAATTTTATATATGCAATTGCACAAAGAGATATGCCTAAATTCCTTAAAAGAAGAGGGTCCTATGACTTAGGGATTAAAGCCAAGAAAGTGGAATTGAAACGTTCATAAACTAATCCTTTTTCTCGAGATTCCTCAACCACCCCAACGAGTTCATCCCTATGATATTAAAGAAGCGCTAAAATAATTCCACTATCGATCCATCTGAACCTCGGCTCTTGTCCCTCTACATTGACTTTAAAATTCCTTCTACCTCCCCTCTTAACATTGAGACCATGAGGAATTAATTTTCCTCCTCCTTAGCATACCTTGGGAAGTTTTGGGCTACCAGATCACCTCAACTATTGATACCTCTTCTAGAGCTTTGAAGAGGTTTTTGAAGTGGTTTCTTCCCATTGAGGCTAGCTCATCAAAGGATTTTGACGTACCTCCTTCCTTCATTTTTAATCCCCATATCATATTTGAAATTTTCCTCCCTTTTGCATAGTTCTAAAAGAATTTTGAATTTTCGTCCCCTGCTAGCAACCAAATTTCTCTATTTTTTAGTCTTCACTATTCTTCTCTATCATTAAGGAATTTCCTTCATTCTATCTCCAGTTGTTTGATAATTTCCCTCTTCTATATTGTCTCATAACCATCCTTTTTTGGGCTCTCCAGTAGATCTAGTTCCTCCCCTATTCTACTTAAGTCAACTTCCTCTTTGATCTTCTTTGCTTTTTCCCATTCCATGGTTTCCTTTTTCATGTGCTTTAAGTTCTCCATAAAGGGTTGAGCTAGATAGCTCCCCTGTTCACTAGTTATACGACTCCTGGTGGTTTTAACCAAGTTATTATATGAGGCTTCCTTGAGCCATGTTGGGTTAAATTTGAATGGATACCCTGGTTTTTTATTAGGCTCTTTCATTTCCAATAGAATAGGGAGGTGGTCCAAGTCCCCTCCTTCCCCCACTAAGTGTCTTAAAAATGGATTCTCGATGCCAATTCCTATTTTAGCATGAAATGATCCAGTCCCTTGGCTACCCTAGCCTCCCCCACTCTCTTGTTCCTCCAAGTCGGTGGATTTTATCATGTTTATATTGAAGAGCTTTCTAGAGCAGATCTCATTCAAAAAGAAGTTTGTTAGAGGATCAAATTGTGCTACTGGGCCACATGTTTTTGATAGGCCTAAGGAAAAGTTCAAATCCTCTCCCACCACCAAGTTCGGGTTATTCATAATGGATTTTGAGAATAGATTATTCCAAAATGACACCTTATCCTGACAAGGCACATAAATATTCAATATCAATAATTCTGAGCATAGATCCTGGAAATAGACTTCAGCTCCTAGAATTTTCTCTAATCCCCAAGAATTTAATAACTTTAGGTTTCCTCTTTGATTCCTAGCACCAAGCCCCCATATCTTCCTTTGGCATCCATAGTCATGAATTTCTAGCCCGAAAACATTTTATTCAGTGCCAACTTCATATCCTCTCCTGCTCCAAGAGTTTCTTGAAGCATTATAATATCATGATTGTGACATTTAATCAAAGGCTTCAATGCTAGTTTTTTAGAGGCACTAACAAAACCTCAGCAATTAAAGGACAACACAATCATTTGGTCACTCAGGATGGGGCCTACGCTGCTATAAGCACCCTGGTAAGTGATAATTGTTTCTCATCTAATATATCAAGTTTTTCTCTTTACTAAGACTTTGATAGGTTGGACTTCCTTCCTCATCTCTTTTGATGTCCAATTGAGATCAGATGGACTCCCAACCCTCCCACAACTTCCCCAGGGACAATCTTCCTCTCCCAAGGTCGAAGATTATAATGAGGTTTCTCTATAGAGATTCCTATGGAACAAGGGGTTAGAAGGCTTCTAGCCAAGGGTTGGCTCAGGAGAATCTTAGGAATGGAGGTTATGACACTGCCTAGGGCCTTAGTCACAAATTCAACATGTAATTTTTCCAAAAGTGGAGGCCTGGAAGGACCGGGCCCCATGATTGAATTGTGTAGAGACATAAAGGATTTAAGTAATAGAAGGGATGGGAATGAGAACTGTACCCTCTAACTAAGGTGTAGAAACAACTTCTCCAATCTCCACTATCTTTGCTCGACCTGGCTCCCCAAGATGATCCTGCTTCTGCTCTACCACTTCCTCCATCTACATATCCTTCATTCCTTTAGTTTCCATCTACATCTAATCTTCAGCCTTCCTAATCCCCAATTACCTCTAGGGTCGATATGCATTTCCTTGTTTTCCTTTATGCCTTGTTCTCCTTCTGAATCCCAGAGGGAAATCTCTAGCAAGGTGCCCATCAATGTGGCATCACTAACAATGCAAAGGAATATGTTCATAATCTATGATCTGTGTGTATGATAAATCCTTGTATTTAAGATGAATTTCCTCTGCTAGTCCTTCCCTTGGATTCAATCTTACCAGATTTCATGCTAGGCCCTTGTCCTTTGATTCAAAAAATGACATGTTTTCTTCTACATACTGACCCAGAGTGTTTCTGATGGAGCTAAGCACCATCTCCATCCATAAAGGTGGAGGTAATCCCGGGAGACGTACCTAGACCAGAATCTCTGCCACCTGATCTCTCTCGGAATCAAACAAGGGGTTCCATATTTAAAAAAAAAAATTGGTGTGATGCCAAAACACCAATTTTGTCTCGAAACCCATTCAAGGGTTTCTCATTTGCTAAATTTTATCATGAACCAACCCCTAGAAAGAGTGGACACTTCAAGATATTAGTATGGCACCTCCTTCCATGCTTTGGAAGTCCATTCAGCTATGTAATTTGTCGAGTATTTTTCCCCTTAGCTCTCCCAGCCAAGGTAAACTCTGTCACTTCCATTATTTGGTCTATATAAATGTCAACTCCAAGCACCAAGCTCAAGCTTACCTCTTTTTTATTTATTATCTTACCTTTCTTCCTCTTCACTCCATTATTCCCATTCATCCCCCTTCCCCTGCCTCTGTTCTAGTATCCCTCTCATTGATTCCTTCTGGAGAGAGGGGTTCTAGTTGCCTCTCCACTATACAACTTCATTGGTTTAAAACTCTGACTTCTGAGAGTTGCCCCTCCACTCCCGCAAGGAAAGATGAATTCCCCACCTCCTCTCTTATGGAAGTTTGGTTAAGCGCTTCACGCGCCGTCGAGATAAGCAAATAAATTTCTCTTATAGAATGTTCTTTGAAGTCTCCAAACCCCTCCACTAATTCTTCGAGGAAACCTCTAAAACCCTCGGTATGTGCTTCTTCTAATAATTCCTCCGGATTAGGGTTTCTTTTCTAGGATAAGGTCTCTCCAATCCTCTAGTTCAATAGACTCCTGCATGTAATAGTACTATCTAACCTTTTCCTCTTTACCCCTTCCTTTTGCCCCAAATCCTCTACAAGAAACAACTTCAAACCCTTGTTTTCCCTTGACTTGGAACTGATAACAACGTCTTCTAGCCCTCTCATAAAAAAAACAGAAGTATTAGTGGCTGTAAGGTTTGAAACACTTACTTGGTTTCCCACCGTCACCTCTATTGCACAATCTACTGAGAAAAACACTTATTCCTACCTCGCCTCTAATTCCTTATTAGTCACGCAAGCCCCCTCCTTTGAACCACATAGATTCTCCTCCAGAAACCCTAAACAAATTTCTTGATTCCATCCCACCACTCGGCCTCTTCTCTTCCCAGTTGAAAGCCCACTTGGACAAATAAACTTCTCGATGTTCTTCTCTATGACATCCAAACCCCATATCAACAGGATGTCTCCACGCTCAGGGTCCAAATTGACATAATCTCATTGGTTGACCATGATACTTGCCCTTGTGTTCTGGTTGAAGCCTCCACAGTTTACAATAGATGTTACCACTTTCGTGAGGCGCATGTAGCTGAGGGCAAAGGAAAAACACAGTAACAATAACAGTAAACCCTCTTTCCCAACACAATTTTTCCCTAAACCTCTGTATACCGCTGACCTCATTCCCAATGTCCTCAACTCTGGTGCTAAGTACAGGCTAGTTGTTTGTCACCTTCTGTCGCCTAGCGCCATGATTGTTGTCCTCACTATTTCACATGCTCCTGACTATTATAGACATATTTGGGCACTTCAACCCTAATCACATATGTCAATAAACCAAGGGGTCTTTAACCCCTAAAAGTGTTGTTTCATACCCTAAAGGATCATGGTCAATTGATTACATCATTTCCCAGAAGTTCCACCTGAAAAACCACTCAGAACTGGCCAAACCTGGACCATAATGACTGCTCCATAGTCAAGGTGTGATGCATACTGGCTACTACACTAGCCAAGTGCGATGCATACTAAAGAGGCCTTCTGTAGGGTGCGATGAGCGAGAATGGACAAATGGCTAAGACAGTTTGCTAAGTGGATGCTCATGGAATCTTCTAGAAACTTCTCATATGACACTTGCCTCTCTAAATTCGCCCAAGGAAGAGTAAGAGATCAATGAAATCTCCAAGTAGAAGCAAGAACTATCAGTGGAATGACACTAATCAAAAACCTAGATCTCACTCACACCATTGCAAGACATCTATAAATGGATCCCTCATCTAAGAGATCTAGAGGCTGGAATTTTGTAATTTGTAAGGAAGTGTTATTGGTTTCTCGTTGAGAAGGCACATTGTATTGTTTGGGTGATCTTGCTTTTCATGAGGTGAAGAGGGCTTTGATGCTGGGAGGATGATGCTGGATCAGAAAATTGGGTTGTAATCGTCTCTTCTATTTCTACTATTAATAAAGTTCTTTGAGTTTTCCTCCATTCAATTGTGTATTTGTGAATCTTGTTATTTGTGAATGCAATTGTATGGTCAATGTATTTTTTATTATGCACTGTTTATGATATTATAGATCGATATGCTTTGATGGTGTTTTGTTACTTTGTCTCTACAGGTATTCTCTAAAGTGGGACAAGTACGAGAGGAGTTGCAAGCTCT
This sequence comes from Pinus taeda, assembly GCA_000404065.3. Classification (NCBI taxonomy): domain Eukaryota; kingdom Viridiplantae; phylum Streptophyta; class Pinopsida; order Pinales; family Pinaceae; genus Pinus; species Pinus taeda. The sequence goes on from APFE031558885.1 coordinate 256,506, forward strand.
ATTAGGGGAGAGAGAAATCAAGCAAGGAATCAAGTGAAAGATCTAGGTTGGTCCCCTTTACTTCTCTCTTATCTATCATACATAAAGGAAATCGCAAATTGCCTTGATTGTTTGTTTCTAAGATAGCTACCCATCTTAGTGGGACTAGTAGATTGAAAAGACACTAGTTTTCTCGGAAACAAAATGGCGACTCCACTGGGGAGCGAATAGTTTGTTTGTTTGCTATTGTTGTTTGCTTTATAAACTACTGACGAAGCGTGAAGTTAGCTAGATAGCCTTCGAACTTCTCTTGCTATGCAATTGCAAAGTAGATGAATGTTTCTTTAGTCAATCTCTGGGTTGGTTTATGAACTCAACATCTGACTTATAAGCATCCTAAACGCCCTTGTGGTAGCTCAATAACCTCTTAAGATCATACCCATGTACTTTGTTTTTACTGTTCATCATAGCTCAGCTTAAATCACTAAACTTAGCTACCAATTTTGAGCAAAAGCCCAAGTCAGTTACATTCCCTGGACCATCGCATTGTCTGTAATTGGAAACCAGTATGCATCGCACCTCCCGTGTGTAGCAGATGAGATGCATCCCTGTTTTTGTTAAGGACAGGTGCGATGACTGAGTAATACTATCTCTCTCTTTGAAATTTGGGTTTTTCCTCCTTGTTTTCAGTTCTATTCAGTTGTTTTGCTGCTTATCATTAGTATCTCATTACTGAAGCCTCCTTCCTTTACATTTCTCAGCCTCCATTGATTAGGATTTGTAAATGTTTTTATGCATTTGTCCATCATTTACAGTCCTTCTTTGTCAAAAGTAGCTTAATTGAACTGTCATTTTTTATGGAAAAAGTGTCGTAACTGTCATTTTGAGTCAAGAAGAAGAGTGTCATAAAGTCTTCCTCCTCTAGATAGTTGATTTTACTTTTGCCATTGTATTTGATTTGAATTTTTAATATTTGAAGTGTCGAAAGCAGTTTTCTATTCGAAATCGAAAATTGTCATTTTAGTCTTCCTTTCATTTTGAAAAGAAATTGTCGAAATATCGCTTTGAAGAAAATAATTTAGATATGTACTTAGTTTTCCTTTTTGGCATTCTCACATTAAGGAAATGAAAAAAAATACATGCATTTGCATTTGCATTTAGACTGTATGTGGAAAATGATTTAGGAAATGTGCATTTAGTGTGTGCTCTTTGCTCTCTGTTGAAAGGATTGTAATCTTCTTTCCTTAGTAGCTAGGATTTTCATTGCTAAAAGAAAATAAACGACTATTTATCATTTTAGATTCCATATTTAGGAATTTTACATCTACATCATGTGGTGAACCTTGAAAGATAAACTTCTAAATAAGATCAACTCTAAAATAAATCTCAATGAACATAAAAATGCTTTGGAACCTAACGCAACACATTTAGAAGTCTAGGCTAGAGATGTATTCTGGCGTTGTAAAACTTGGTAGCTATCATTTTCATCGAAGTTTGGGTGATTCCTCCTCTTTGATACGAGAAGTGCTAGTACGGACTTGTGATCCCCGTACCGTCGAGTATATATTGGGAGGCCACAATATGCTGATATCCTTTATCCATAGGAAGTCATGTCTGCCACCCTATCGATCGCAATGCACTGAACACAACATTTAGGAAGATTGACTGTCATACATAAGTCCTTGGTAATTTCTCTTTAATTTACCACCAAGGTGTATATTGCAGTTTTGCGATTGATTTGGTAATCCCTCTGTCTAGATTTCCAGAGTAGTCACTTTCGTTCCTTTTCGACTCCTTAAAAGAAAAGGTCCATCTGAGCACTTGTCAGTTTAGGCTCATTAAAAATCGAAGGTGACTAGAGTCATCTTTAGCTTTTTCTCGATTCTTAAAGATTGAAAAAGCAAAGTTGTGTCAAAGCGTCATTAAAATTTGTTTAATACGGAATAACATTTTTTCCCTTAATTTTTGAGTTGATCAAGTAATCTGAAATCATGGAAGAAAGCCAATCAAACTCCCATCATTCGCAGAGACTAGTGAGTCAACCATCTTTGACTCTGGAAACAAAACCATTCCAGTTAAAACGGTCTCGTTTAACTGAGTCAAATTCTCGTGATTTATTTGGAACTTATGTTTCAACATCATCAACGACTACAATTACTCCGATCATTTCTTATACATCTTCCTTTACAGAAGAAGTTCCACAGTTATAAAAGAACATTAGAACTGATCCTAGTGTAACAGTAGACACTTCTATACCTAAAACAGCTCCAGCTAGGGCTGATCCGAAAACTGAATTTCACTTACATGAACATCTGGAAGTTGAGTTCCAAAATTTAGAAGGTGTCACCCCTCCAGTGTCTGTTACTACAGAAGCTATACCTTCTTCGGCTCCATAAATATTTTACAGACCTGACGATCTACCTCTTTCACCTGGACTGATTGCTATAGAAGATATTGTAGAAGATCTTTCATCCAGTGCCCCATTACATTTTGGAATTGGGGTCCACCTATATCCTTCTACTATTGAAATTAGTTCTTTTAATCATCCTTCATCGCAAGTTCCTGTCGAATCACTAGGAAATCTTTTTAATAGACTAAATATGTCTGAGAAACCATCAACATCTAGGACTGTGTCATCTGATACAGCAAGAGCAGAACCTCCTACTGCTACTCCAATGATGTTTGCTGGAATACCATCTATCCCAACTAGTTACCAATCACTAGATGGAGTCCACCTAGGGACTGTTTCTATGACATGGTCTATTCCTATTTGTTCATCTGAAATCCTATTTGGCATTTCTTATATTGAAAATCAACAAATTGATCCTGCATGCCAGTATCAATTTGGGTAGTCCAGTCTTCAAAGAGCAATATATTCTTTGAGGACTAGATTTCCACCATATGGGGGGTAGTATGCTTTTTCATTGTTCCCTCCTCGAGAACAACTATATAAGAGTTCACAACAAAATTCAGGTCAAGCTAGAATTACATCCAGTGGTTGGATATTAATACTGCCTAAATAGCCAAGAGTTGTATATTCAATGCAACCAACTCAACCTGTATCGAGTATTCCCACTACATCTGCTATTGTGATGGTGTCACAAGTACAAGTATTGCCTGTTGTATGTCAACCTAAAATCTCTTAGGTTGCAATACAACAACCTCGTATCTCTACAACCCAATCACAACCTCAGATTAGTGCTTCTTTAACTGGAACGAATCAGGCTCAAACGGGTACACTCACTCCTCATCTTGGCCAATCATCTAGTATTAGATAATATCAAATGGCCCAACAACCATGGTTGGTACAATATCAACAACCACAATTCTAGCAAGCTTGCTGAGGACCTGAGAAACAAGGCTTTGTAGGTAATGGGCAACCGTATTTTCAAAATGGTTATCAACAACCATACTATAATGGTTATGCCCATCAACCTTATCAAACTAATCAACATGAGATACATTATGCTGGTATGCAAAGACCTACTGCTCAGGCGATCCCATCCTATCCTGGGCATGCTTCGCCAAACCTAAATCAACAGTTGCCTTTTGTAGCAACTCTAGAATTACTAGATCTGAGCCAACTGACAAATGATCCAATTTCTTACGCCCCTTGGTGGCCAGGGATTCCCCATAAACTTCCCTCTAATATTCCTAAATTCAATGGAAATCCAGGTGAAGATCCATCGAATCATGTAATGACTTTTCATTTGTGGTGTTCATCTAACACCCTCAATGATTATTCGATTAGGCTTCGCCTTTTTCATCGAATGCTAACTGGTCCAGCAGTGAAATGGTACATCGAATTGTCTAGAGCTTCATTTTATAACTTTATAGCCCTTGCCACTACATTTTTAACCCACGTTCAGTTGCACATAAGGTACGAAATGGGAACAAAACTCCTTACCAACTTTAAATAAACAACAACCACTCACATATATGATCATATTCATGAGTGGCAACGTGTCATTGAATGGTAAAGAAGTATGTTCCTGGTCAGCTTCTAGCTGAGTGGTTTATTAAGTCATTATTACCTTCTATTACTAAAGATGTGGTGAAGGGAGAAGTTGTCACTAAAGAGAAAGTCATTGCTCGTGCACAATATTTAGACTTGATCTATACTCAGTCTGGCATGCTCTACGACAAAATTTATGACGCCCTAGACTAGAATTTTTCATTCCTCCCCCTACTAAATCAAATAGGGAATCTCATGTTGGTGATGGTGTGATCAGTACCTCAAGTACACAAACTGCAAATGCTCCATCTTGTAAATCCCTTGTATTCTCTAGTCAAAAAGCAAATGATAAACAACTTGCCTTGGAGGTTAATGTCGTGTCATCTGACAAGAGCAAAGAACCAAAGCAACCAGGGGGTAAGAAGAAAGGGAAAAACAAAAAGAAGAAACAGGAAGATTCAACTCCTGAGAAATCTTCTGGAAACCCTGTTGGGCGAAGGAAGCCTAATCATCCATGTTTCATATGTAATGAGGATCATTTTTCAATAAATTGTCCACATCGAGCTGATTTTGCGAAGTTTTTTTAAAACTTCAACTACCTCAGTGGTATTGACTGATCCGTTTCCAAAACCAGAAACTAATCTGGTTGCTATCGATAATACTTCCCCATCCCAAATTCTTATGTTATCCATCTCGAAACAACAAAATGATGCTTTGATATCGACAAGGAATAAATATTATGCGAATCCACAGATGTCGAACAACAAGGCTACAGATCAACCCAGTAGTTCGACAACAACTTCATCAGAAGTTGTGCCACCCATCATTCCTAAATTAACTATAAAGCCACCAAAGTGAGTAGTACATAAATCGACATTTAATCCTCATGCCCAAGAAGCACATAATTATAATATAGTGGAAGATCTGGCTCAATTTCCATCTGATATGTCGACGCTTGAAGTACTACAGAATTGTCCCTCCTAAAAGAAGGCTTTTTATCATCAATAGGTGGGATTGACCCAGTGGATTCCAATCTTGTGGCCTTTAACCATACAGGATACGAACCTTAGTTGCCAGCCCAACTCGCTTTCCTTATACAGGTAAAGACCCTCAACAAAACTGTTCATCAAACAATTATTGGTGAGGGGGCATCTACTTGTATTATGTCAATGAGTTGCTGGAAAACTTTAGGCTCACCACCCTTGTCCAATCATCAACGACATTAAAAGCGTTCAATGGAAGAACATACACACCATATGGGATATTAAGTAACTTGCAAGTTGAACTGGGTGGCAAGACAATAGAAAGTGAAGTCGAGGTCATTGATGGAAACCTTGATTACAATATCTTAGTAGGTAGGCCCTAGATTTAGGCTATGGTTGTTTTTGTGTCAACATATTTTAGAAAGATTGCATTTCCCTTCCAAGGAGGAACTACAATCGTTAACCAACTAACCTTTTTCCCGAACAATTCACAAGCTACTGGAAGCATTCTGATGATCCATGGAAGCTCTCTATCACTTCTAAATGTCAGAGTAGGTCTCCTAAAAGACTCTGCCTTAATGGGTAATTTTTCCCTCTTGCCTCTGAGTAATCTCGCGGAACTGGCCACAGTGGAAACCTGTCATATGATATCTTCTACATCATCAAAGATTAAGAAGAATTCTGAACATGTTGATAAAATGGATCATCGCCAGGTATTACCCCCAAGCCCCATAAAAAATTTGTAGCAATCATTTTTCTGGGCCTGGGCGACAAACCCAAATCAACACTGATCGATTGTTTGGATAGACAGGTCTCTAGAGTATGGCACCTCTTCTGATCCTTAGTCTCATGTACATTTTACAGACAAAGGAATCATTCAGTCAATGATGATAGGAGAGGCACCATGGAAAGATTACCACCATCATTCCCATCTTCAAGATAACAACGAAGATTATTCCAGCGACCTTAATCATCCTCCAGTCTTTGATTTTTTATAAAATACTGTAAATACGGTGGATTCTGAGTGCAATTTCTCCAATATTGAAGAGACTGTCGCCATTAATATCTCGACCAAACCTAATGTTGTAAAGAATATTCATGTTGGCAGAACTTGTTCTCCTTGGGAACTGGAAATATACTGCGCTTTCTCTCGTGAATTCAGAGATGTACTTGCATGGTCATATGAAGAAATTCTAGGCATTGACTCGAGCATCGTTGAACATGAAATCAAGATGTATCAAGATGTCAAACTAGTACGACAACGGCTTCAACCAGTTCACCTGAAGAAAGTCACTGCCATTAAGGCAAAGGTTGAAAAATTTTTACATGCTGGTTTCATTTGTGCTATTCCTCTCACTAATTGGGTATCGAATATTGTTCCTACGATGAAAGCAAGGAACGATTAGAGTGTCCTTCAATTATAGGGATGTAAATCAAGCTTGTCCGAAGGACAACTACCCTACACCCTTCATCGGCCAGATAATTGATGAATGTGCCGGATGCGAAATATTTTCATTCATGGATGGATTTTCCGGATATAATCAAATCAATATCCACCCACAGGACCAGTCGAAGACTGAATTTATATTTCCATGGGGCACATTCATGTACTGTAAACTACCTTTTGATTTGAAGAACACAGGGACAACCTTTTAGAGGGCAATGAACTATGCCTTCCATGACATCAAACACAATGTTCAACCATATCTCGATGATCTGTCGGCTCATTCGCGAAAGTGGACTAATCATCCAAAACATTTGAGAGCTATATTTCTACATTGTTGACACTAAAAGATACGACTCAATCCACACAAGTGCATGATTTTTTTTGGTTCTGGTCAATTACTTGGTTTGGTGGTTTCAAAAGATGGAATTCAACTCGACCCATGTAAGGTTCAGGCAATCATCAACATGCCTCCACCTTCAAATTTGCTTCAGATTTAGAAACTCCAAGGGAAAGCAAACCTTCTCAAGAGGTTCATTCCAAATTATGCCGAACTTTCTAAAGGTTATACGTGTCTTTTGAAAAAATAAGTACCCTTCAACTGGGGTCAAGTTGTGCAAGCTTCCTTTGATGCTTTAAAAGATTCCCTAGTAAAAGAATCATTAATGTACACTCATGACTATCAAAAAGACTTTAACCTGTATCTCGCCGCTACAGATACAACCATCGCCATGGTTTTAGTACAAGAAGACAATGGAATAGAACATCCTATGTATTATTTAAGCCGCAACTTAAATAATATAGAAAGAAAGTAATCCTATGTTGAAAAGATGGCCTTAGCAGCTATTCAAGCTGTACAAAGATTTCGACACTATATACTCTTCTGCAAAACTACCATTTTGTTAGATTGCAACCCTATGACCTACATTCTGTTGCGTCAGTTACTAGGGGGCAAATATTCCAAATGGATAACCATTTTGCAAGAGTTTGATCTGGAATTAACCAAATCCAAATCAAAGAAATATCTTGTCTTCGCGGAGTTACTTTGTGACCTCCCATCGTCATCCAATGATTTAACATCTAAAGCACCAATTGTGGATAAAACTCTGTTTCTAATATCATCAAGCGATCCGTGGTACGGAGATATACTGGTCTATCTCCAAACCCAAACATTTAGGCATAACACCTCTCACACTGAACAACGATGTATTCTATACCAAGCCAAAGATTACATGATCGTTGGTGATACACTTTACCATCGTGGTGTCAATATAGTTCTGCGAAGGTGCCTCACGCATGAGGAAGCCAAAAAAGTCCTGAATGACTATCATTCAGGAAAATGGGTGGGGGGGGGGGGGGGGGGGCATTTATCTGAAAAGATCTTACAAGCTGGTTACTTCTAGCCTACTATATTCAAAGATTACATAATCACCGTCAGAAGTTGCCATGATTGTCAGATTTTCGACCGCAAAACCAGATTACCACCTGCACCACTGCATCGAGTAGTTTCTGTTGGGCCATTTGCTAAATGGAGCATAGATTTCATGACATGTAACCCCACCTTGGCCGGGGGGCATGGGTATATCATAGTCGTTGTCGACTATTTTACAAAATGGGCTGAGGTGATGCCTACATTAAACAATAGTGCTCTTTTCTTTTTCAATCATGTAGTCTCTAAATTCGGTGTTCCAATCACATGATGGTTGAATTGACTGCCAAATTAGGACTGTCCCACAACAGTTCTACTCCATATTATCTGCAGGCTAACAGACAAGTTGAGGCCATCAACAAAGTCCTGAAACACACGTTGCAAAGGATGATCGGAATCCACAAACGGAATTGGCATATAATCCTGTACTTAGCTCTGTGGGCATATAGGACATTGGTGAGAAATATGACTGAATTTACACCCTTTCAGTTAGTGTATGGTTTGGAAGTTATCTTACCGATTTAGTGTGAAATTTCATCTCTCAAGTTCGCAATTGATCTCCTTCCTGAAACTTCAGAGGAAGAGGGTCGTTTCTTGGAACCAATCCACTTAGATGAAACTTGTCATGACACTACGTTGGCTAACGAAGCTCATAAGAAAAGTGTCAAGATGTAATTGGACAAAAATGTCAAGCCTCGTGTTTTCTTAGAAGGTGACCTAGTCTTGCTTTACGATCAGGAGTGTGATAAATTGGGAGAAGGTAAGTTTGAACCATTATGGATGGGCCCCTACATTGTTAAACGAGTGTTGGCAAAAGGAGACTACGAGCTGGTAGATTACGATGGGATTCCACTGTCGCAACCCCAAAACGGGTTGTATCTTAAGCATTACTATGCTTGATCAAGTATAGTAATTTATTTATAGATATGCTTTTGTTACATTTTTGTTTTCGTTAAGAGTTTTCATTTTGGTTAGGTAATCCACTTTGCATTTGTTGCAGATGTCAGACTATTTGGAAATATTCGTGGGGTATGCTGATAGAGCTAGTCGTAGTACGCGGAACCTATCTTCTGCATCCTGGGCCATTTTTTCTCCAATCAGCGAGTTAGTGAATCTCAGGGGGTGTTACCGGGAATAGTGTCCACTCAGAGCTGCGATTCCCACTAAGACTAGTAGCTATCTTAGAAACAAACAAGTAAAGTCTACTTTCGCTTTCCTTTATGAAAATAGATAAGAGTGGAACAAAGGAGACCAACCTTAGTCTTGCGCTTGGTTTCCTTGTTTCATTCCTCTCCTTCCTGATAGATCTTTGCCGCTTCTTATTTGTCTGCCCAGCTTCAAAGAGCACCTGTGGGATCAAAGCAACATACTACTATTGAAGAACAGAGATCTATATTCATAAATAACACAGGACCAGATATGTGTTAACCATACAATGCATATATAAGCTAAACATACAAGAATATGGAGGAAAACTTGAATAGCATTTATTAAGATCAAAGAATAGTAAGAGGATTACAACCATATGTTCTGCCCCAACATCATCCTCCAGCAAGAAAAGCCCTTCTTCAACCTCAAGTTAAGCTTAGATCACCCAACACTATGAAGTTTACACCAGAAAACCAACAACACTTCTCTACAAGATACAAAATTCTCTAGCCTCTGGATCTCTGTGATGAGGGATCCATATATAGATGATTGTAGGGGGTTGAGTCATCTTCTGGGGTCTTGATTAGTGTCCTCTCTCTAATAGTTCCTGATTCCACTTAGAGAATGATGATCTCTTACTCATCCTTGGTCGAAAACAGAGAGGCAAGTGTAAGAGGGGAAGCTTCTGGAAGATTCCATGATCTTCTACCTCGCAAATTGTCCCTGCCATTTGTCCATTCCTGACCATCACACCCTACAGAGGGGCCATTCAGTATGCATCGCACCCTTTACACTGGGAAGGTGATATGCATTGCACCCTCTGCACTGGGTAATTCAGTATGGTCTAGTTGACCATTACGGATAGTTTTTAGTGAGAACTTCTGGGAGATGATGTAATCAGCTGACCTTGTTCCTTTAGGTAGTGAAGCAACACTTTTAGGGACTTAGGAGCCCTCAGTTGATGGACATTTATGATTGTGGTTGCAGTGCCCAAAAATTCTATAACAATTGCCCCCTAAACCATGAGGTCGTTAATCTTTTGATGTCGGGTGAAATGCTTTACCATGAGGATCCGAAGTTTTTTCGAGCTGGGAGGTGACCTGTAATAAGATACACTACAATACACTATCTTGACAACATTTTTTCATGATCTAGCTGAGGTCCCATGCTCAGCTTTAAAAATTCATTTTCATGTACATAGGATAGACAATCGTCTGTGTGGCAGACTGATGATTCGGACTCATCATCCTTTGATTTGGATGATCATCTATTCGGAAATGATGTACATTTGATGTTTTTATATTCCTGAATATATTGTAGCCCGGATGGATGAAACTAGATCCGGGGTCTTCAAAACTCATTCAATCTTCACTCGGAGTACAAGTCGATTCATGCGAAAAATGTTATGGAGTCGAACATCGAAAAACATTGCCTGATTACCAGCCAATGATGTAAGCTATTAACAGGTGCTAGAGGAATCACCAATAATGACAATGACCCTCAAGGTACTATAGTACGATTCGCGAGGTGTGAAAAAGGACTTGGCGTCGAACACCACACAAAATCTCTTGGTCGAAGGCCATTAATATAAACCTGTCGCCGAAAGTGAGAAACTTGCCATTGAGGCATGCAAGCTTCAAAGTACTGAAAGGGTTGTTCATAGGTCGACTTCTTTGATAATGAGCTGATGTCGACAAGAAGTGACCTGTCGTAGGAGGGCCTTAATGAATCCCACATCTACGACATGGAACGAAGCAAATGATTTTGGAGGTGAAAACAATCTAATGATACGGTGTTCAGGGTGGTGGTCATTAAATAATGGAGCGTGAATGTATTGCAGTGGGTGAGACACAGGCAAATTTTTTGAATGACTTCCCTTGAACATATCGGTGACACTGACGATCGATTGGTAGCGTTAACCCCAAAGATGGATGGTGTGACAGACCAATGGTGATGTGACCAATGAACGGAACAAGCCAACCCGGCTTGGATGCATAAGGAAAGTGTCATGTTCAAGAGTGACTTGCTACCAGTAAAGTCTTTTCAAGTTTTCTTCCCAATTTTCCCCAGTATGGTCGCCATTTTGTTACTGGGAATAGTGTCCACTCGGAGCTGTTATTCCCACTAAGACTGATAGCTATCTTAGAAACAAACAAGTAAAGTCTACTTTCGCTTTCCTTTATGAAAATAGATAAGAGTGGAACAAAGGAGACCAACCTTAGTCTTGCGCTTAGTTTCCTTGTTTGATTCCTCTCCTTCCTGATAGATCTTTGCTGCTTCTTCTTTGTCTGCCCAGCTTCAAACAGCACCTGTGGGATCAAAGCAACATACTACTATCAAATAACAAAGATCTATATTCATAAATAACACATGACCAGATATGTGTTAACCATACAAATGCATATATAAGAAAACATACAAGAATATGGAGGAAAACTTGAATAGCTTTATTAAGATCAAGAATAGAAAGAGGATTACAACCATATTTTCTAACCCATCATCATCCTCCAGCAAGAAAGCCCTTCTTCACCTCAAGTAAAGCTTAGATCACCCAACGCTATGAAGTTACACCAGAAAACCAACAGCACTTCTCTACAAGATACAAAATTCCAGCCTCTAGATCTCTGTGATGAGGGATCCATATATAGATGATTGTAGGGGGTGAGTCATCTTCTGGGGTCTTGATTAGTGTCCTCTCTGATAGTTCTTGATTCCACTTGGAGACTAATGATCTCTTACTCATCCCTGGTCGAAAAAAGAGAGGCAAGTGTCAGAGGGGAAGCTTCTGAAAGATTCCATGATCTTCTACCTCGCAATTTGTCCTTGCCATTTGTCCATTCCCGACCATAGCACCCTACAGAGGGGCCATTCAGTATGCATCGCACTTTTTACACTCGGAAGGTGATATGCATTGCACCCTCTGCACTGGGTATTCAGTATGGTCCAATTTTGACCATTTCTAATCAGTTGACCTTGTTCCTTTATGCAGTGAAGCAACACTTTTAGGGACTTAGGAGCCCTCAGTTGATGGACATTTATGATTGGGGTTGCAGTGCCCAAAAATGTCTATAATAGGGGGATATGTATTGGTCAATAAATGAACAACATCGCTGAGTACAACGTGTTGATGGAGCTTCTCTCTGATGCCATTTCACATCGCATATGCTGACTTGTTGTCAAGCTAGATTTGCAACTCATCATTCTACAGCTTACTGGCGTCTATTCCGTTCGAAACCCAGCTATCTATCATATGTTTCTAAGAGTCAGGATTTTGGAAAGGCAGTTTGATTCCATTCAATATCAACACATTCCCAGAAACTTAAACACATTAACGGATTCATTAACCAATTATGTGTTAGATAGTCATTTGCAACATTTGTAAAGAAAATCATTTAACATTAACATTTGCATCAGGATCACATAACTTAACCAAGATAAAACTTCGAAAATCAAAAATATATAGCTGTTTATAGTTTTTACAAAATGTTTTGTGCCCAAGACAAAATCAATTATATGACCAAGAAACTCAAAAAATGAATGCAGAAAAGCACCCTAGACTAATGGTGTTGGTGATAACACATCACCGCTTGTGCGATCATACGGAAGAGCCTAGTCCATCAACTCGGCACACCAGTAGTATGGCACTGTAACCTCAGAGGTAACTCGTCAATCCTCACATCTTGAATACCAAGAGTGAGGCCCTTGACCTGATCCTGCAGCACTGTCAGGGTCTTTGCTATGTCCAAATCACGAAGGATGGACCTCCTTATAGCCTCTCCTACTGGAACGTTAGCTGCCGCCTGTGGGCATGTCGCTGGTCGCACCGGCCCAATATCTGCACACATATATGATTTCGATTAGTTTTTATAACATTTAGAAAAAAAACATTTTAAAACTGATAAACAAAGATATGGTCAAAGCATTTTACCCATAGCACTCTATTGCTCGCCAGCCAGTAACATCAAATCCGGGTCGCCTCAGAAATCCATCTTGACGTATGGATATTCCACGAAGACCATCTCCTGATGGTCGAACCACTCAAAGAAGGCATCAGAAAAGGAAATATGTGACTAACCAACATGTTTGGCCATGAGAACAACCCATCTCTGCATCTGTGGTTCCCTCAGTGCTGGCAATCTTAGTGAAATGTACTGAGGCTACATCAGTGGAATCCTCTCCAAGGCAAAAGCAGTCAAGATGGAACCATAGCCAAAATTCTTGGATCTTCCATTCTTTACCTTGGAGAGTTGTTCTTTTATGACTAGAAGTACTGCCTCACACCAGTTGAATACCTTTGGTTCTAGGCATTCCAAAGTGTACTGCATATAAGATTTGTTTGCCAAATGAAGAACCACACTACTAGCCAATCTAGCAAAGTGAATAAAATGGTCCTCAAGGGCCAATCAGTGACATCCTGGATATTGATCTTGTTGTCCCTGTTGGGCTGAGATCTATCTCTACAAATCTAATGAATATAATCCCTCATGGATTCGCCCCCACAGGTGGATCCTGATAGTGAGAGAGGGGCACCATGCCTCGACAACCCCGTCAAAAAGTAGATATCCTCTGGAATAATTGGTTGATCGGATCCCATGCATCGAAAAAATATCGCAACAAACTGATTTGTTGCCTCATGCTAGATATGCGGAAGAATTTGAGCAAACCACAGTTTTGTAATGCAGTAACTGTGCCCTGATCATGTAAGGCAACCATGTCCTCTTATTCATCTTCATGTTCACGCCATGTGACGACCATCTTGATCCAACAAATGTCTGAGACACAGACAAAAGATGAATTAGGATCTATTTTTGAGCAGAAACAGGGAAATTTTCATGAAAAATCATTGTGCAAAGTTTCCCTTCTACGCCCATCACACCCTACTTTTGAGCAAGGTGAGATGCATACTGACTGACCAATGTCTAGCTCAGTATGCATCACACATTTTGATGAAAACCAAGTGCGATGGATGGAGAATGGGTTCTTCAAGCCCCAAGGGCCCAGAAGCAAGGAAAAACTTGCTCAAAATAAAAAAAGGATGGAATGAAAATGAAGAGCTCAGGGTTAGCTCCTACATGGTCCTGATGGCACTGAGAATAGCCCATTGGATCTCACGAAATCAACTGATGAAATTTGAGGGGGAAAACCACTCCAGAGCTCCAAAATCCCAAATTCGAAGTGAAATGGTAAAAATGAGAGGTAAAACTACTTTTTATGTTACTATTCACATACTTCAAGTAAAATGTTAGTTTTAATTCATTTCTCAGGCATGTATATGTATTTCTAATCAATTTGATGGAGCAATTGAGCTGGTTGTATGACCATCAAAAGAATCTAACGTGTTAAAAGGTAAATTGAACATCTTTGACTACTATAATGAGCAATGCTCCCACAAGGTTCAAGCTCGTTAAAAAATAAACCCACTATTGGGCATATGTTAATGCAAGGTTCAAGCTCATTAAGAAATAAACTTGCCTTCAGTAAACGACCTTTGTGATTGCCATGCTATTAGCCTTTTAAGCCTTGGTTGTGTTCTACCATCACCTCCATTCTTTTGGCCGATCATACACTTCCATTTGATTGTTTACCCTTTTGAGAAACAACTGCGATGAGTGATTTTGATAGCCACCCTCTTCACAATGCCATGTTTTGAGAAGTTCCAAACTTACCTGAAACTAGTTGCTACCCGAAAACATCACTTGTTCCTCAAAAAACAAGTCTCTTTTAAGCTCTTTTCAGACTCGTTAAATATGAAAATATTGCTAAGCTACCGGCCTTTCCAGATCGTTAAAGTAAGGGAAAGTGCCATCCCTCTTATATTTTAATCTTTTTGGACCTAAGGGATTATCTCACAAAAAGAGCGAGCGTTTGTTTTTTCGGCTCGTTAAAGCAATCGAAAAATCATCCCTTTCATATTATTTTATACTTTTTCGGACTTAAGGGATTATGCTACTAAAAAGGACAATTGGAGTTTCCTTTTCATCCCTTTTCAGACTCTCTAAACATGAAAAGGATCGAGTTATCCTTGTTGTTAAACTCGTTAAAACAATACCGACAAACTTGTCCACCCAGACAAGAACGAGTTTCACTGTCGCTAGACTTGCTAAAACATAGCAACAGGTTTGCCCAAAGGGCAAATTATAAAAAAGGAATATGTTATCTTCCTCAAGCTTAACAAAAATAAAGAGGCACTGGTCAGCAATGACTGGGGAAAATTGGAAGAAAACTTGAAAAAATTTATTGGTAGCAGGTTGCTCTTGAACATGACACTTTCACTCCATCACCATGATTGAGTCGGGTTGGGTTATTCCATTCACTGGTCATATCACCATTGGTCCTTTATACCATCTATCTTTTGGCGTTAACGCTACCAATCCATCTCAGTGTCATCGATATGTTCAAGAGAAGTGATTCAGAGAATTCACCATCCAACCAATGCCTCATCCACTACAATACCTTCACCGTCCATTTTTCATGACCGCCATTCTTGAACCTTGTATCATGAGATTATTTTCACCTCCAGAAAATCATTTGCTCCATTTCGTGTCGTAGATGTGGGATACATCAAGGCCCTCCTACGACGAGTCACTTATTCTCGACATCAACTCATTATTCAAGAAGTTGACCTAGAAACAACCCTTTCAGTACTTTGAAGCTTGCATACCTCAATGGCAAGTTTCTTACTTTCGGCGATAGGTTTACATCAATGGCCTTTGACCGAAAGATTTTGCGTAGTGTTTGACATCGACTCATATATTCACACCACGTGAATTGTACTGTAGTACCTTAAGGGTCATTATCATTATTGGTGATTCCTCTCACGTCTATTAATAGCTTACATTATTGGCTAGTAATGAGATGATTTTTTTCCATGTTCGACTTCAGAACATCTTTTCACATGGATCGACTTGTACATTAGGCAAGGATTGAATGAGTTTGAAGACCCCGGATCTAGTTTCATCCATCCGGGCTGCCATATATTCAGGAATATAAAGACATCAAATGTACAGAGAAGCTGCATAGATGGTCATTTAAGCCAGGGATGATGACCCTTCATATGAAGAATCACCAGTCTGCAACTGCAAATGATTATCTGTTTTATGTACATGAAAATAAATTTATAAAGCTGAGCATGGGAATGCTCGCCTCAGCTAGATCATGAAAATAATATGATGATGATGTATTATATTGTATCTTATACAAGTCACCTTCCAGTTCGAATTCCTCGGATCCTCATGATAAAGCATTTCACCCAACATCAAAAGATTTACAACCTCATGCTTCAGGGGGCAAGTGTTATAGACATATTTGGGCACTTCAACCCCAATCACATATGTCGATAAACCAATGGCTCTTTAACCCCTAAAAATGTTGTTTCATACCCTAAAGGATCATGGTCAACTGATTACATCATTTCCCAGAAGTTCCACTTGAAAACCACTCAGAACTGGCCAAAATTGGACCATACTGACTGTTCCATGGTCAAGGTGTGATGTATACTAGCTGCTACACTAGCTAGGTGCGATGCATATTGAAGAGGCCTTCTGTAAGGTGCGATGAGTGAGAATGGACAAATGGCTGAGACAGTTTGCTAAGTGGATGCTCATGGAATCTTCTAGAAACTTCTCCTATGACACTTGCCTCTCTGAATTCGCCCAGAGATGAATAAGAGATCAATGAAATCTCCAAGTGGAACCAAGAACTATTAGTGGAATGACACTAATCAAAAACCCAGAGCTGACTCACACCCTTGCAAGACATCTATAAATGGATCCCTCATATGAGAGATCTAAAGGCTAGAATTTTGTAATTTGTAATGAAGTGTTGTTGGTTTCTCTTTGAGAAGGAACATTGTATTCTTTGGGTAATCTTGCTTTTCATGAGGTGAAGAAGGCTTTGATGCTGGGAGGATGATGCTTGATCAGACAACTGGGTTGTAATCATCTCTTTTATTTCTACTATTAATAAATTTTTTTGAGTTTTCCTCCATTCAATCATGTATTTGTGAATCTTGTTATTTGTGAATGCAATTGTATAGTCAATGTGTTTATGATTCTGCATTGTTTATGATATTATAGATCAAGATGCTTTGATGGTGTTTTGTTACTTTGTCTCTACAGGTATTCTCTAAAGCGGGACAAGTAGGAGAGGAGTTGCAAGCTCTATCAAGGGAGAGAGAAATCAAGCAAGGAATCAAGCGAAATATCCAGGTTGGTCCTCTTTGAATCTCTCTTATCTACCATACATAAAAGGAAATCACAAATTGCTTTGATTGTTTATTTCTAAAATAGCTACCCATCTTAGTGGGACTAGTAGATCGAAAGACACTAATTTTCCCAGTGACTTCTGCCATTAACCTGCAAAAATTTTCCTCCCATCACCATCCTTGGCTTTCTATTGTTACATATAATTAACTGTTTATTAATTAATAACATATTTATTTT